>JBBPJU010000155.1:0-36714 GCA_038088875.1 Austroboletus festivus | reverse complement strand
GATATATCAATATAATAAAAGAAAATGAAAGTGGTGTCACTTTGACAACCAATCATAAGTGCTTGATAATAAATATCAAATGAGAATCAATGCAAACCAGTGCATGACAATGTATATGGTGATGATCTTGAGTCATCCTTAAAAAGCAGAACATATCCACCAATGGGATAAGGTCCTGAATATAAAATATAAAAGGAAATTAAATACTCATGATATTTTGCAGGTATAAAATAGAAGTTTGGAAGTAGAAGCCTGCAGATATTAAATACTTGAGGTTAATGCATCTTCAACATGCATCTTCAATAAGGTGAGAAGCAATTAATGCTTCTATAAAATGGATATGGCAGCATGCTGCACACATGAGGCATAGGTGAGGTAAACATGTGGTCAATACATGTTGTGACTTTGCATAATGTAGGATCAATAGAGGGATCCCCCTTATATGAATATATATGGTAAGTATTTCCCACAATAGCAGAAAAATACTAAGTCTTGAGTATTAAGAATTGACTAGCAATCCATAGTGCTTAGGATATGACTTGAAGTTAAATAGTCATAAAAGAAGTGCATATGCATGTGACTGGCACATGACCATGTGAATGTCTTGATAAATAGGAAAAGAGAAGGCTTGGAAAAGTGCCATCATAACAAAGGTAGATGTTGAAGAAAAAGACTTTACCCTTGAAATACCAGTACCACCAAAGAAGATGAGTATCCAAGCAAAGGAACTCAGAGTAGGATGCCCAGCAGATTTTTCAGGAAAAGCAGAGGATGCTAAGTGGTGGATCATATCTATGACCACCTATTACTTATTGAATGAGAACCTCTATGACATAGAATAGAAGAAGATCTTAACCATGCTTAACAAGATGAGTAAAGGGAGAGGAAGAATATATGCTGAAGGATAGTATATCTGCAATGATCTAAAGACTGCCAAAGAAAAGAAGAAGAATTCTTGGAAAACTTTTGCTATCAACTTCTCAAACTCATTTGTGTCAGAAGAATCCCACAAAGACAGCCAAAGAAAACTCACTCAGTTGCACATAAAATGAGGGCTGTCCATCATGGCCAACTTACAGGAATATGTCCAAGACTTCCAACTTGAGGCCACCAACTCTAAAGAGAAAAGTGAAGAACCCTTATGTAAATGGTTCATCAAAGGACTAAACTTTAATATCTCCTCCTCTATAGTTCTGATAAAAAAACCAGATATACTCAAAGAGTGGATTAACAAGTCCTATCAAAGGATGAGGCAAATAGAATGAGAAAGAGATTTAAGAGGAAACCACCTCACCTACTCCAGAACTGGAGGAAGAGGAAGATCAAAGGATCCAAACACCATGGATGTGGACATCATCAGGCTCACCCCCATCGAAAAAGCCAAACATATTATGGAGAACTGATGCTTCATTTGTCACAAGATTAGCTGTTCTACTAGGAAACACTGGAGAGATCACCCTCAGAGTCAAAATCAGAGACAAGGATATAGCCAAGGAATACAAGCGAAAACTCAGGAAAAGATTTAAGAAGTAAAAGAAGAACCTGTCAGAGTAGTCAATGAATATGTAAAGAAACTCACAAGCAAAAAGAAGGTTAATCAGGATGATCTCCTCAGGGTGTTGAAACAGGTGTATGATGAAGATTATATGCCTATGGAAGTAGATGGCAAAGAGAAAGAAGAAACAGTTGCTAAGGTGAAAGTCCAATCCACCTTCTCCCCAGAAATGATTACTTGTATTGACAAAGTAAAGGGTTTTTAAGGAGGGGGCATGAAATCATGTCACAACTCCCTGGACTTTTGTCTGTACTTGTATCCAAGATCCCAATGCCATCCAAATCCTGATTCTCATACATAACCCAGACAGAAGAATCATGATAAAAACAAAAGCATTAGTAGACTGTGGAATATTATGATTCATCTCTAGAGACTAGCTGAGTACTATATGGACTACTCTTTTCCTTGATCTTCTTTATCCTTGACTTACTTGTATCATTTTCTAGATGAGTTCTTTACCTTCCATGCAAATATGCTCCATTTCTCTCTGACTCATCTAGTCCTTGATATTCCTGCTTACCTGATTTCTCTGTGTCATAGACTTTCTCTTGATCCAATTACCTAATGTATATTTGTCCTGAATGAGTCATTCCTTATCTTTATCTTGGTTCAACCCTTGACCCTTCTGACTCATCCATTTCATTATTATCTTGGCTCATCTATTCTCTCTGCTTACCAGTGACTTAGCCCTTGATCTCAGATCACCTTCCATTTTTCTGGCTGAGTCAGCACTTCTTTGATGTTCTATCATATTCCTGGACATTCTGATGACTCATCATTCTGGCCCATCATCAGTACCCTTCACCCAGTTCCCTTTCTTATCTTGTACTGCCACTCATCCCTGATCACTATATATAGTGGCTACCTTTGTACTCTAGATCCCCAACTTAGACCTCCCTTCATAATTCCCTGTCATCTTATTTCCATGATTCCTTGACACTCTTGTATTCTTCATACTTGCAATTTATACCCTGACTTTGATCTCTAATCCCTGTGGGATTCCCTTGATACTTTCATATCTGATTCTTTGAGTCTATACCTCACTCTTGAGTAGGCATATCCTTGATCTTCAATCTTGATCTCTCTCTGGCAATGTTCCTCAATCTCTTACCTTCATCTCATCACCAGTCCATTTCCTTTAGATGGCTTTCTTGAATCCTCCTGTTCAGCTCCTCATCATCTTTACCCCAGCCATCTCTATTCTAAACTCATAGCAGCATTTACTACTCTTCCAGCCTATGGTGATATCAATCGCTGCTCCTAGTTTATGGTGATGTCTCTCATGACTTTCAATCCATCACCACTCTCCTATCCTCCCTATGATGACTAGTCTCTTTGTTACATTCTAGATGACTTGCCTTTGCCCTTATCCATTATCCTTGATGACTCGGATGCTAGAAGGGCTATACTTCAGCCTACTCAGTTGAAGCATAATACAGAGCAACAAACTGTTTTATTGATCAATCTTTCACACAATGACATGGACTGCCCCTAGAAAGATTATGACAACCAAGAAATGCTATCAATGCTGATGGAACAAAGAACATTGGAGGAGAAATATGATATAAAACCACAGTGGAACTGGAAATAAGCAGAAGAAAGGAGAAAAGAATGTACATGATCATTGAATGTGGTAAGACAGACCTAATATTAGGAATGACATGGCTGAAGAAGAATAATCCTGACATCAATTGAGCTACAGGAGAGTTATCAATCTCAGAAAGAACTTCAGTAAAAAGAGAAGATACAGAACCCCAATGATATTTGGTGAAATATCTATCATGCAATCTATTTCACTCAAATGAGAAAGTAGTAATTCAACACTGTGGAGATGAAGAGGACTTTGAAGAAATAAGAAAAACCACCATCTCTACTGAGTTAGCCATTAACAAAGCAAAGAAGAAGGTAAAACACCCAGAAAAATTCACCAAATATCAGAAATTCTTTTTCGAAAAAGCTACTCACTTTGTACTCCCATCCTGACCATATGATCACAGGATAGACCTGAATGACTCTTTTACTCCAAAATGAGCTAAAAACTACCTCCTTAACCCCACTGAAAGTGAAGCTTGCAGAAAATTCCTAGATGAACAATTAACTGCCAGGAAGATTAAACCATCATAATCCCCTCAGACATCTCCCTTCTTCTTTATTGACAAAAATGATGGGAAACTATGATCTTGCCAAGATTACCACTACCTGAACTCTCATACAATCAAAAATGCCTATCCTTTGCCACTCATATCAGACCTGGTAGATAAAGTCAAGGGATCTAAAGTATTTACTAAGATGGATGTATGATGGAAATACAACAATGTCCTCATCAGACTAGAGGATAGATGGAAGGCCACCTTCATCACCCCATTTGGACTGTTTGAACCAACAGTAATGTTTTATGGCCTATGCAACTCTCCAGCCACCTTTCAAGCATTAATGGACAATATCTTTGCTAACTACATAGCCCAGGGATGGTTGATCATCTACATGGATGATCTGTTAATTCATTCACTGTCTCAGGAGTTACAGAATAAACAAACTCAAAAGGTCCTACAAAGAATGATGGAACATGAACTATATCTCAAATTGGAAAAATACACCTTTAATACATCCAAGATAGATTACTTAGGAATGATCATTTCAGAAGACGAACTCTCCATGGATCTTATAAAACTTAAAGGTATTGAAAGATGGTTACCACCAACAATGGTAAAAGAAACCAGATCTTTTCTAGGAGTCTGCAACTTCTACCAAAAATTCATCCCCAGATTTTCTGATATTTGTTGACCCCTAGTCAATCTTACTACCAAGAATCAACCATGGCAATGGACCAGTAAAGAAAATGACACCTTCCTCACTCTCAAGAAACATTTCCTTAGCTGCTCCATTCTTTCTATACCTGACCCAAGGAAACCATTTTATATAATGACCAATGCCTCTATTGGAGCAACTGGGGGAATCTTGATGCAAAAGGATGGAAATGGAGACCTCTACCCCTGTGCTTACTGCTCCTTCTGTTATGATTCATCCCTAGAGCCTAGCTGAGTGCTACATGGACTACTCTTTTTCTTGATCTCCTTTACCCTTGACTTACTTACACCATTCCCTAGATAAGTCCTTTACCTTCCATGCAGATATACTCCATTTCTCTTCAACTCATCTAGTCCTTGGTATTCTTGCTTATCTAATTTCCCATTGTCATAGACTTTGTCTTGATCAGATTACTTGATGTGTATTTGTCATGGATAAGTCATTCCTTATCTCTTATCTTGATTCAACCCTTGATCCTTTTGACTTATTCATTTCATTATTATCTTGGCTTAACTATTCTTCCTGCTTATCAGTGACTTAGCCCTTGATCTCAGATCACCTTCTATTCTTCTGGCTGAGTCAGCACTTCTTTGATGTTCTACCACATTCTTGGACATTTTAATAACTCATCATTCTAACTCATCATCAGTACTCTTTACTCTGTTTCCCTTCTTGTCTTATACTGCCACTTATCCCTGATCACTACATATAGTGGCTACCTCTATACTATAGATCCCCAACTTAGACCTCCCTTCATAATTCCCTGTCATCTTATTTCCATGATTCCTTGATGCTCTTGTACTCCTCATACTTGCAATCTATATCCTGACTTTGATCTCTAATTCCTATGGGATTCCCTTGATACTTTTGTATCCAATCTTTTGAGTCTATGCCTTACTCTTGAGTAGGCATATCCTTGATCTTTAATCTTGATCTCTTTCTGGTAATGTTCCTCAATATCTTACCTTCATCTTATCACCAGTCCATGTCCTTTAGATGGCCTCCTTGAATCCTCCTATTCAACTCCTTGTCATCTTTACCCCAGCCATCTCCATTCTGAACTCTACTGCTATTCCAGCCTATGGTGATATCAATCACTGCTCCTAGTTTATGGTGATGTCTCTCATGACTTTCAATCCATCACCACTCTCCTATCCTCTCTATGATAACTAGTCTCTTTGTTACATCCTAGACAACTTGCCTTTATCCTTATCTGTTATCCTTGATGACTTGGATGCTAGAAGGGCTATGCTTTGGCCTACTCAGCTGGAGCATAACACCTCCACCCTATCTTCAGCAGAGCAAAACTATGACATCTATGACAAAGAACTTCTTGGGGTAATTCATGCTCTAGAAGATTGGTGACACTACCTATAAGGAATAGAAAACCAGGTTATGATCCTAACAGATCACAAAAATCTTTTATATTTTAAAGAACCAAGAAAGCTTACTCATCAATATGCCAGATGGCAACTATTTATAACCTTACCTTCTACCATATACCAGGAAGGACTTATCCTCTGCCGATGCCCTATCTTGCAAAGATTTACCCCCCACCACTGATGACAACACTGGCCTTCTGCTCCTCCCCAATGATCTTTCCATCCACCAAATTGATCTTTCTTTATATGAGAAAATCATAAAATCCTCCCTTTCCAATCCACTTGTACTAAAAGCTTTACAACACCTTGATGACAGAGTTACTCTTCCATTACCATAATCCTCCTCAAAAGACTGAACTTATGAAAGTGGAAAACTATATTATCAGAAAAGACTCTACATTCCAGAATCTGCTTAACACCCCCTTGTCCATTCTCTTCACCACTTCATTGCTGGAGAATATAGTAGTCAATATAAAACTATTCAAACCCTATCAAAGGACTATTGGTGGTCAGATATGACCACATTCATTTGCTGATTTATCACAGGTTTCCCCACCTGTCAAGCCAACAAAGTGATCACCCATCCAATGCTACCACCACTTTTTCCAATTCCCACCACAGCAGACCACCCATTTCAACACATCTCTATGGATGTGAATATCAACCTACCCTTTAGCAATGGATTTGATAGTATTTTGGTTGTGGTCAACCATGGTCTTACTCAGGAGGTAATTTTCATCCCAACCAACAAAATCATATCTGTGGAAGGAATAGCATCCCTCTTTTTCCACCATATATTCAAATGATTCAGTCTCCATAACAAGTGCATCGCTAATCAAGGCCCTCAGTTTGCCTCTGCATTTGCCTGGGAACTTGCCTGCCTCCTAGAATATAACATAGCCCTCTTTACTGCCTACCACCCTCAAACTGATGAAGAAACTAAATGTGACACGATCTACGGGTATAGATCTGAGACACAAGGAATCCCTAGTGTTCAGCTGTTACTCAACAGTAGACAGGAGACTGATAGAAGTCTGGGATAGTCATAAGTCTTTTGGTGACCTTCACTGATAGGGGGAGCCATAGAACCAAATACCATGTAGATTAAATGTAGATCTAGTTAAGGAATTACTGTACATGGGCAGTCATATTTATAGTGAAGGGGAAGACGATATGACTATAAGGAGAAGTCATAGGTAGGCAAGGGACTGTCCTCTGGGTAAAGGGTTGAAGTGGAAGAGACATAGATGAATGAGAAAGGTGGGGGAAGATAAGATTGCACCAGTGTAAGGGTGCGATCGCAAAGGAGATAAAGTCCTTGAAATAGCTAAGTTAAAAGGAGATCGGAATGCATACAAGTAGATCTGGGCATGAATGCATCACATCCATGCAGGGTCAGTAGGCCACTCTGCCATGGGTGCAGTCTCCTCAAGTGGTACAGGCTGCACCTGTATATTCCACCAGCCAGGTACCTGCACCTCCTGTTCTAGCACCTCTCCCCAGGTGGCTCCTTCCACCTCTCCATTCCAGAACTGATGTCATCCATCTGGGTTCCCTCTGTATGCAGCCATGGCAATGTTGGCATTAAGCCAGGGCCTGTCCCCATCAGAAGGAAAAGGGGTGGCCCTCCGTGGATAGTCCACATGGTGCATGACATTACCCCATTGATAAGGTCGATGGACCTCATTGATCTCATCCCAATCTAACATCCATCTAGTCAGATTGACCCTCTCTGCAACTGGGGCAGAGATGTTGGGGGTGACCTGGGGTGACCTCCTGGCAGAAGGGGCAGGTGTAATAGGGGCAGGAGGGTTGGAGATGGGTGGGGCTTCCGCACTGATAGCATTGATAGGTTCGGGGCTCAGTGGGTGAGACTGGGGTGACATTTCTGTACTTTGTGATGCAGGTGGCGAGAGATTGCTTAGGTCAGTGAGACTGATTGAGTATGGGGTGGGGGGATGGGGTGGATGGAATGGAGGGCTGCTGTGGGGGGTTTTCAGTGATTTCTCCATCGGATTCTTCCACAGTTTCAGGCACCTTAACATCTGTAAGAGGTTGGGTGAGACAAATTGGGATGGGAAGAATATTCTCTCATTCCTCGCTATCTCACAATTCTCCAGTAGTCCCTCCAATCGCTGGATTCTTAAATGGGAAATGGCTTCCATTAAGAAAGGTGAACTGTCCAGCAAGTTCGATGTCGATAAATCCTCACTGTCCCATAGTTCCAGGTAGCTGGAGGTAGATGGGATAAAGTTTTCCGAAGAAGGTGGAGGTGGGGAGGCATTTGATAAAGAATCTCAATTCACAGAAGTGGAGCATGTTGAGGGTCTGAGTGCCCACCATGCAGAGATTTTCTGCGATCGCCTCAGTAATGTTTGTAGTTTCACCTTCTTCAACGAGGAGTCTTGTGGCAATATAGCTGCGGTAGGTTTCAATGAGGAGAACAATGGAGGATAATTTCCTGAGCTCGAGGTTCACTTCTAATAAGGCCAGTCTTTGGGGGTCCTCTAGGATGGCTGCATAGGCAACTCGTCTATAAGAGGGAGGGAGGATCTGGAGATTGAAGACGTCCTTGACCAGGGCAAGAATAAGGGATATAAAGAGTGACAAGAATGGTGGCATGAGCAGTGATGTCGAGATCGTCAGTGTACAGATCGAAGTGAAGGGAGATATAAAAGTGTAAGGTAGTCAAAATAGGAAGCCAATGTCTCCTGTAAGGAAAAAAAAAGGGGAGGGAGTGGTGAATAAATACGGAAGGAATGATGGCTTAGTAGCAATAGTGATAGGGGCAGTAGTTGATCTGATAATAGCACTTGTGAGTTTTCTGGTGCTGTTGGTCATAATGCCTCTTTCTTTTCGGGACAAAGATGGAGATGTGAGAGAAGTGACAAGTGCATTTAGTGGGCTTATTTGTTTTGAGTGAGAACTGGTAGAAGTCGCAGCATTTGGTGGGGTTTTTGTTGTCAATCATAATCTGTGTTTTCTTTTATATGCTGTGAGTGTCTCGTCAGCATGGGTGAAGTTGCTTTTGGGTTCCCAGGTGTTCTCGGATGTGGAGTATCCTTTCCATTGAACTAAATAGGACCTATGTCCTGGATGTCCCCTGTGGTTGATGATGCGTTCTATTTCATACTCTTCTTCATCACCTATGATCTTGGGTGGAGGTGGTGTTCCAGTGATCCCATATTCGTCATTCTGGACAAATGGGGAAAGAAGGGAAGCATGAAATACATTATGGATTTTCCAAGTTGAGGGTAAATCCAATTGGTATGTCATGGGTGAGAGTACTTTCGTGATGGGGAAGGGTCCTTTCCTTTTGGGACCAAGCTTCTTTGATGGATAGGAGATTTTAAGATTCTTGTTGGATAGCCATACCTTATCGCCTTTCTTCCAAGGTTGGAACTTTGGGAAGGTATGGGTAAATTGTTGGGTGTTGGTGATTGTGGCTAAAGCTTCATCCTGGGCATGTTCAAGCATTTTCAGATGATTTTCCAAGTTTGGATTTAATGTTTTTCCAATTGCTGGATAGGCTCTCGGTTCATATCCCATCATTAGGTGAAAGGAGGATTGTTTGGTTGCAGAGTGGATGGAAGAGTTGTGATTAAACTCGGCCATCAGTAGTAATTCGCTCCAAAGATCTTATTGTCCCTGACAGAATATTCTCAAGTATGTTTCCAGCTCTTGGTTGACTCTCTCTATCTCCCCATTGGTCTGAGAGTGATAAGTGGTGGAAAGAGCTATGTCATACTGGAGGAGTCTGGCCAGTTCCTTGGCGAATGTGGATGCAAATTTGGGACCTCTGTCAGAGATTACCTTGGAATGTAGACCGAATCTGGGGAATACAAATTTGAAAAATAGCTCCGCTACTCCAGCTGCATCTACTGTTTTTGTTGTTGGGATGAAAATTGCCCCCCTACTAAGTCCATGGTCCACCACGACAAGAATAGAGTTCGATCCGTGGAAAGGGGGGAGATCCATGATCATATCCATTGATATGGTATGGAATGGGTGGGGACTGGAGGCCAGGATGGGGACCAATGGGGGGTGAGGCAGATTGTTTATGTTTTTATTTTGCTGGCATACTGGGCATCCAGTGATATATTTTCTAATAAATGTGGAGAGTCTGGGCCACCAGTAATCCCTGGATAGGAGTTGGATGGTACGATGTTGTCCTCCATGTCCTCCGGCGGCGGAGGAGTGGATGGAGTGGACCAGGTCCTTCCAGGCTTCCAGAGGTATGTAGAGACAGTGACGGAAGTACAGCTGTCCTCCTTCATATGACCAGTCTGAGGGGTGGGATTTATCAGGGATGTGATTTTCCTTGTACATGTGTTGGAGCGCATCTAGGACCAGTGAGTCTTTTTCAGAAGAGGATTTGATCTTCTCCTTCAGGGCGACGTCAATCTGTTTGGTGAACAACTCATCAGGGAGTAGTCAGAGTTCCAAGTTGTCATTGGTCAGATTTGGGTTTGGGAGTCTGGATAAGGCATCTACCAGACCCATCTGAGTCCCAGGAAGGTGGTGAAAGATAAGGTCATATTCCTGCAGGAATAATTGCCACCATGCATGTCTTCAGGAAAGTCTCTGGGCCTCCTTGAAGTATAAAAGATTTTTGTGATCAGTTAGGAGGGTGACTGGATGATTGGTTCTGGTTAGATAGTGTCACCAATCATCTAGGGTATGAATGACTCCTAGAAGTTCCTTATTGTAAATGTCGTAATTCCATTCCGCTGGGGATAAGGTGCTAGAGTGGAATGCACATGGGTGCATATCTCTGTTGGTGTCCTTTTACATTAGTACTCCTCCTGTCCCTACCAGGGATGCGTCAGTCATGACAAAGAAGGGTTTTGTTGGGTCTGGTATGGAGAGGATGGGTTGTTTTAGGAATTGTCCCTGTAGTTCCTGGAATGCAGTTTCCTGTGGTTCTGCCCATTGCCATTTCACTTCCTTTTTTGTCAATTTGATAAGAGGGTGTGCTTTAGTTGAGAATCCTTCGATAAAT
The DNA here is from genome assembly GCA_038088875.1 of Austroboletus festivus. NCBI lineage: Eukaryota > Fungi > Basidiomycota > Agaricomycetes > Boletales > Boletaceae > Austroboletus > Austroboletus festivus. The sequence continues at coordinate 25,967 of JBBPJU010000155.1, read as the reverse complement.
TTTTGATAAAAATTGCAGAACCCCAGAAAGGAGCGAACTCCTTTGACTGATGTGGGGGGGTTCCACTCCTTAATCACTTTTAGTTTTATTGGATCCATCTCTGTATGTCCCTCCGAAATTATCATTCCAAGATATTCTGTCGTTTTGGTATCAAAGAAGCATTTTTCTAGTTTGAGATAGAGTTTATGCTCCATCATCTGTTCTAGAACCTTCCTGGTTCTTTCGTCATGGGTTTTCTGATTTGGGGAATGGATAAGGAGGTCATCCATGTATATAATTAGCCACCCTTCGGCTAGATAATCGGTGAAGATGTCATCCATGAGGGCTTGGAAAGTTGCTGGGGAGTTGCATGGCCCGAAGAACATTACTGTGGGTTCGAATAAACCCATCGGGGTGATGAAGGCAGCCTTCCATCTATCTTCTGGTACAATTTGTACATTGTTGTATCCCCATCTTACATCCATCTTAGTAAAAATCCATGATCCCCTTAATTTGTCGATCAGATCTCCAATTAGGGATAAGGGATAAGCATTCTTGACAGTATGCTCATTTAGGTATCAGTAGTCCTGACAGGGTTGGAGTTTGCTGTCCTTCTTATCGACAAAAAAGAATGGGGATGCTTAGGGGGATTTCAATGATTGGATTTTTCCAGATTTTAGGTGTTCTTTGATGAACTTCCTGTAGGCCTCAGTCTGTTCTGGGTTGAGAGGGTAGTTCTTTGCTTGTCAAGGGGTAAATGAAGGGAGGAGATCAATATGGTGGTCATAGGTCCTTTTCAAGAGAAGCATGGTTGTGGCTTCTTCTGAGAATACCATGTGATACTGTCGGAATTTCTCTGGTAAGGTTACACTGTCTTTTTGCTCTTTTCAGGCTAGGTCCATGGATATCGTGAGCTTGTTGATCTCCTCTGTATCATCCATACAGCATCTGATGAGAACCTCCTCATTTGGTTCTTTGGCCAAGTTGGTGGTCAGATACTTGATTAGGTACCTCTGTTCCTCTGGATTGGGACTCCTTTTTCCTCCTTTTAGTTCCCTGTGGATCCAGTTGATTGCTGGGTTGTGCTTGGCTAGCCAACTCATTCTGAATATCATGTCAGTTTTTCTGCTTCTAATCACCAGGTAATCTCTTGTTTCTCTTCTCCCTCCAATGGATGTGGTGATAGTGGTTTTATGGGTAATATCTCCTCCTTTGTTGGAGGAGCTGTCAGCATTGATAGCAACTTGTCTGATTTTTAGTTTGGTGAGGGGTAGTCATAGTTTGTGGGCAATAGATTCGTTAATGAAGCAATTCGTTGCTCCACTGTCGACTAGGGCTTTGATTTCAGTGGTTCCTGGAAGTATTTGAACGGGGATTGTGATTGACTTTCATTCCATAGATTGTACATTCCAGGTCATAGGAGAGTTACACACTGACTGAGCTCTCCAGATCAAAAACCCTTAGCCTTTTCCACTCATGCCCTTAATTCCTCTGTGCTGATTTTTGCGATGGTTTCCTCCTCTTCCTCTCCTTGGTAGACGGATTCTTCATAGACCTCCTTTAGGATCTTGATTACATCCTCCTCTTTGATGTCTTTAGTTCTGAGAACCTTAATGTAATCAGCGATTGCCGATGATCCAGGGGTGGTGTCGGAGACTTCTTTGGTATATTCCCTCTTTTGGAACTTATTGCCAGTGGGGTGGGAAGATGTTCCTGGCCATGGATGATTCCTTGTGGAGCACCCTACTTTGTGACAAATAAAGCAATGATTTTCCTTTACGTGCTTGGCCTAATTAGTCGGCGATAGTTTGATGATGTCGATGTCCATAGCATTGGGGTCTTGTGCTGTGGTCTGGGCTTTGAATTGATTCCCTTTCAGATCTCTGACTCATTCAATTTGCCTCATCTGCTTGTGACTGGATTCGATCCATTCTTTGAGGGTTTCCAGCTTCTTTACTCCTATGACCTTTTCCACAATTAAGGGGTTAAGGCCCCTGATGAACCATTCTGTCAGGGCAGCATCATCTGTTAACTTTGCTTTTCCGGCATAGAGCTGGAAGTCCTGTGTATATTCCTGCAATCCTTTCGTTGTAGGGAAGGATTCTTTATCCTTCTGTTTCAGAGCAGCTAACTTCCTCCTATGGTCCAAGTGGACCTCTTTGGACGAGAATGCTTCAAGGAATCTTTCCTTGAACTTTTTCCAATTTTCTGTATCTTTGATCATCCCTTCTTCGCACTGATTGTAGTATGCTTCTGAAAACGTTCTTCCCCTTCCTTTGCTCATCTTATTCAGGGCGGTATTGATCTGATCTTGATCATAGATGTAGATATTGTCATTCATGCTGAAATAATTGCTCATGGTCATGATCCACCATGGAGCATCTTCTCCTTCTCTGGAGAAATCTATTGGTAGTCCAGCTTGTTTCTCGGTCTTTTGTCTAGACATAGTGGATGGTTCTATATCTAGGTCGAAGTTCTCTGCTGTTGGTTGCAATGTAGCTGTATTAGGTGGGACAGGAGTTGGATTCCTGTCGGCTGCAATAGTTTCTGTGTTAAGGGCCAGAGGTGTGGGTAGGCTTTGAGAAGGGCAATGATAGGTTCTGGTCTTATGGGGTTGGGGGTTGAGATGATGGCTAGGAGTAGTAGAGCTTCCTCCGATTTGAAGTCTTTGAGACAAATTGGAGGTAGGGGTGTTTCAGTGGGAGTTGTCGACATTCTGATTTCCTTCTCCCTCTGATGGGAGATCAGCGGTGGAGTAAATGGTGGCGGAACTTCCCTAGTGGGGATTTAGGCCCACTAGACTCTTCTTGGTAGAACAAGGAGTGAACGAAGGTTCAATTAGATCTTTTGTGACACGATCTATGGGTATAGATCTGAGACATAAAGAATCCCTAGCATTCAGCCGTCACTCAACAGTAGACAGGAGACTGATAGAAGTCCAGGATAGTCCTAAGTCTTTTGGCAACCTTCACTGATAGGGGGAGCCATAGAACCAAATACCATGTAGATTAAATGTAGATCTAGTTAAGGAATTACTGTATATGGGCAGTCATATTTATAGTGAAGGGGAAGACGATATGACTATAAGGAGAAGTCATAGGTAGGCAAGGGACTGTCCTCTGGGTAAAGGGTTGAAGTGGATGAGACATAGATGAATGAGAAAGGTGGGGGAAGATAAGATTGCACCATTGTAAGGGTGCGATCGCAAAGGAGATAAAGTCCTTGAAATAGCTAAGTTAAAAGGAGATCGGAATGCATATAAGTAGATCTGGGCATGAATGCATCACATCCATGCAGGGTCAGTAGGCCACTCTGCCATGGGTGCAGTCTCCTCAAGTGGTACAGGCTGCACCTGTATATTCCACCAGCCAGGTATCTGCACCTCCTGTTCTAGCACCTCTCCCCAGGTGGCTCCTTCTGCCTCTCCATTCCAGAACTGATGTCGTCCATCTGGGTTCCCTCCGTATGCAGCCATGGCAATGTTGGCATTGAGCCAGGGCCTGTCCCCATCAGAAGGAAAAGGGGTGGCCCTCCGTGGGTAGTCCACATGGTGCATGACACTAAATGAGTAAACCAAGAATTGGAAACTACCTTTGGATATTCTGTACTAACCAACCCAACAAATGAACAGATCTCCTCCCCATTGCCGAATTTCCTCATAACTCTACCACTCATTTCACTACCAAACAATCCCCATTTAACATTATGATAGGTTATGAACCATGCTTCTATCCTCCTCTAGGAAAGACATTCCTTTCAGCTGCAGAAAACTGCCTGAAAACCTTAAAAAATGCCAGAGAAAAAGCCAAGGCTGCCCTTATCTTATCACAACAAAACATGATGAAGAAAACCCAATCAAACTTTAAACTGTGGAAAGTTGGAGATAAGGATTGGTTATCTAATAAAAACTTATAAATTCTGTATACCTCCCAAAAGCTTGCCCCAAGAAGAGAAGAACCCTTTGAGATAATCAAGGTTCTTTTCCCATTTATGTATCAACTGGAGTTACCAACAACTTGAAAAATTCATGATATATTCCATGCCTCCCTTTTGTCTCTGTTTGTCCAAATGGAAGAATATGGAGTGCCATTTACCAAATCTCCCCCAATGGAGATAGATAATGAAGAAGAATACAAATTTGATCAAATCATAGGATACAGAAGACCTCCTGCTTGGTGACAATACCTCATCCACTGGAAAGGATATCCCTCTTCAGAAAACACCTGGGAACCAGAATCAAACTTCACCAACACAGACAGAATATTAAAAAACTATAAAAACACCCATTCTCTCTAAACAATGCATTAGCAATAACCCACCATCTATCTCCCCTTCTACCACTTCACCCTTTCCTCTCATAAAAAGAAAAATAAAAAATCATTTCAAAAATTCTCCCACATCTCCATCTTTGTACCTGGATGACACATCCACTTTGATCAATCTCACATTGAAGAACACTCTTATTTTTATAACATTTCTTATGACACTACCACTCTCAGAACTTTCTATTCAAAACGTCTTCCATCTCTTTAATCTCCTCTTTTATCAATACTGTTACAATTCATTCCTGGAGCATAGCTGAGTAGCATCTGGACTACTCTTTTTCCTTGATCCCCTTGTCTTCGACTTACTTGTACCATTTCTTAGATGAGTCCTTCACATTCTATGTGGACATGCTCCATTTCCCCAACTCATCTAACCCTTGACATTCTTGCTTACTGAATTTCCTTTTGTTATAGACTTTCCTTCAATCCGATTACTTGATACACATTTGTCATGGATGAGTCATTCCTTATCTCTTATCTTGGTTCAACCCTTGACCCTTCTGACTCATCCATCCTATTGTTACCTTGGCTTATATATTCTTCCAGCTTATCAGTGACTCAGCCTTTGATCTCAGATCGCCTTCCATTCTTCAGGCTAAGTCAGCACTTTTTTGATGTTCCATCACATTCTTGAATGTTCTGATGATTCATCATTCTGACTCATCATCGATACCCTTTACCCAGTTTCCTTTCTTATCCTGTACTGCCACTTATCCCTGACCACTATATATAGTGGCTACTTCTGTATCATAGTTCCCCATCTTAGACCTCCCTTTATAATTCCCTATCACCTCCTGTCTATGATTCCTTGATGCTCCTGTACTCTCCTATCTCCCTGAATCTATATCCTATGTCCTCCTTGTCTATCTGTCCAGACATCCACCTGTCATTTCCCCAAGAACCTCTGACCTTCAGCAACAATTCTCTGATCACCATCCTGCTGAAGCTCTCTTTATCCTAAACAATGGTGATGTTCCTCAGTCATCTCTCCCTTTGTCACATCACCATTTCCCCTTGACTGCTGATGGCTTTCTCTCTTATCCTGACCTCCCATCCATCTAGCCATCTCTTCATTTATACCCAGCAGTATCCTCTGCCTCCCACATCCTATAGCAATATCTATCGCTCTCCTCCTTGCCCTGGTGATGTCTTTCCATTGCCCGTCCATCACCATTTCCTTGTCCATCTCTAGAACTTACCTTCACCCTTCCCTTCTTCCTCATCTTCTGTCTTCATATAGGGATATAAGGGCTACACTTGGACCTACCTGGTACAAGTGTAACAAATACCCCTGCTCTAACCTCTACTCGCCCAGTTTCTCCTCTTGTTACTCTCGAAGCTATCACCACTATTATAGACACCTTAAATGCTAGTACACCCCCACCTGGCATGCCTTATCCTCCCATGCATACTGAACCTATGACTAAGATGGCTCTCACTACCCTTCACAGAGAATGAGTTTATACAAAAATCCTTCATTACCCAGGTCATGCTCTCACCATCAATGACTTACTCCACCTCCGTTTGGCACTCCATAGCCTTTTCATGGCCCATCTAGGATGTGGAACTCTAGAAATGATGAGTCGCATCATGACATCTAATGCTTACCTCACCCTGTATTCATCCAAGCTGCAAAGAATTGGGATGGACATTCAGACCCTTATTGAAGATATGATGCATTAATTGGATATAATCCATTTACTAGAATGAGTGGAGGAAGTCACCAGAGAGAAAGGAGAACAATCCGCTACCTATTGGGCTGATACCACTTCATCTGCATTATCATCCCCATTGGATCCTCAGAAACAAGAATTCCTAGATTGTATTGAAGCCTGGTGGTCTAGTGGAAGTCATACTCTTCCTCTCTCCCCTCGTCATCCTTGTTACCATGAAGCTTGCTTCTCTTGTCACCAACTTGGTCATATCCATATTGAATGCCCCTTCTACCAATGCACCCATTGTCTTAAATGGTGCCCAGGTCATACAATGCATCAATGTTCTTTATGTTGTCAAACCTCATCTCAGTCATCCTCTTCATCATCTACCACCTCCACTTCTCATCATGCAACTACTCATTTCACTCTACTGGTTCCACCCCCTTTGGGTATTCCATTTTCATGCTGTACTATGGGACATGGCCATCCTAGAAGGTTACCTCCTCATCCTCATTCTCCAAGCCCTCAGTCTAAAGGTTCTCTCATCAATATGTATGACTCTATCACAGAGTCCAACATGATGGGAGACATCTATGATATTTAGATGAGAATAAACTGGCTGCTGTATGCTGGCTCATCATCTCTCACAGTAGCTTCAAGTATACAAAGGGGGTAATGTTATGATTCTTTTCTTTTCTTATTGTATAACAACTGACTCTAGCCTTTCTTTTCCACTTGGATAATCTCAGAGGGATAAGTCCAATTCACTTTCAGGCTGAGTCATAACCATTTATTTATGCTTAATCATTCTGTTTAGTAAATCAGCCCAATTACTCATATAATATTCATCATCATGAGTCATTCTGACTCATCAATTGTTCTCTTACCTTCTGTCACATTCTATATGACTCATCTATGGACAGCCTCATTTCTATTCATGGTAGTATCTCATGCACTGCCACTCATTCCTATTCACTATATAAACTCATCTACTTGCTGCCATGTACCTTAGTCTAGTTCTTTCTTGCAATCACCTATCTTGTGCTTGATTCATCTGTCAGACTCTCTTGAGCTCTCTTTTCTCAAGGTCTTACTAGACAACTAGTCCTCATCCTACTATTGAGTGGATGCTATCTGTTTATAACTCATTGACAGAGTGTACTGTTACAGAACGATGGCAGAGGCCTCCAACTCCTTTCCTGGAGGCTCTGGATGCACCCTCTTTTTCTTTCTTTAATGGGGAACTTATGGGACTCGAGGACAACTTCTCTAGAAGAGCTGAATGGGAGGATTCACTGGAGCTATGGAATGGAAGTCCACTGCTGCCTGATAACCAAGAGAATATTCCCCCTGGACAAGAGGAATGGTTCACTTGGGACATGGAAAAGGTGGCAGACTTCTTCTGGAGGAATGGGGACCCTTTCCCTTTCTGTTGAAGGTGAGGCAATACTTTGTACGGACATTATCTTTCCTTTTTCCTCTTTTTGTTCCCTTCTCTTTTTTCCTTCTTTGGTTCCCCGATCTTACGTTCACCACCATTCTGATTTGCTAACTCTTTAGTTATCCTTAGTTACTAAGGCCACCCATACCCGCTCCACACAGCATACACTGGCCCAGTTTTACCTCCTAGAATTACCTGAGCAGACTTACGTGAACTAGATAGGAACTAGATAGAGTTTCGGAACCCTCCTGAACAAGGAAGGGAACCACCACACTGCCCTTCTTCTTTTGTCCATAGGCAGTGCACGTTGCTTTTCAGATATCCATTGATGGACACTTCTTTTATTCTCCATTTCCCCTTACAGGAATGGATAGTATTTCTCATCACTCCCCCGTTATGTATATAAGCGCCTATGTACGATAGAGTTGTTCCTTAGTTAGATTCTACGCAATCTTATGTGAAGTCAAAGCTATACCTTGAAAAAGGTGGACAAATTACCTCTTCTCGAGAGAATCCTTATTCAACAGGTCCTAGCCCTGCATCTTATTCTGTCTAGTGAGTTCGTCAATGCTAGACAGGCCATCCTTTCCATTTGCGTCCAATACAGGCCGAACCTAGGAGAGTTAGACAGGATTATTGCTGCCTGGCTCGGACTTCACATCCTGCATTCCATATCAAAAGAATCTAACTACTCTCGCCCTCCCCCTGTCTCATCAGGAAGAGAAAACCTACTGCCACGATTATGAGTCAACCTGGATCAGATGACGACCTTCCCCCATCCCCCACTACACAGTCTATTCGAAGGACCCCTCTCCCAGAGACACTTCGAATCCCCCAGAGTAGATCAGCTACTGGAACTTCTCCTATCCTCTATTCCCACTCCACACCAAGTGCTCCTCAACTTACTTGTGGATCACCCTCATTTACATTACTTCCTCTCCCAGCTGAGCACGCCAGCCACCAGACCATTCCTCCGTGCCTGAATCTTCCAGAATGCCCCAAGGATATCTCGAGAGGCTCTTCTTCTCCTCAGACAGTGCTTCCACCAGCCCCACACCCCACCTCCAGATACCAACTCCCCAAATACTTCACTTTCCGACCCCAATCCATCCCCAGAGTCTCCAGCCCCCATATCCATGCCCACCTCGAACATATGGAACGAGAAATCAAATGAATCCAGACCACCCATGCCCTTTAGCTACTGTGGAGGTTGAAGAAGAGGACTTCTCACTTGAGATATCAGAAAACATAAAAATGGAGAAACAACCAGAGATAAAAGCTGCTCTTCCAGCTGACTTCTCAGGAAATAATGAAGATGCCCAATGGTGGATAGCTGTAATGGAAAACTACTTTGTTATCAATTCCCACATCTATCCAGATGATGCCAGCCAGATAGTCACTGCTCTAAACAAGATGTCTAAAGAAAGAGGAAGAGTATATGCTGAAGCATGTTACCTTACCCAGAAGGAGGATAAGCCGGAGACTTGGAAAAAATTTGTGGAAAAATTTATGGAATCATTCATCTCAAAGGAGGAGAAGGCCGATGCTCAAAGAAAAATAGCCAATATCAAACAAGAAAGGGGAGAATCAACTGCAAAAACAACCCAGAAGTATATTCAGGACTTCCAGCTACTTGCAACTAAATCAGGCATAACGGATGAAGGAGCCCTGTGCAAATGGTTCGTATGAGGGCTGAACAATGACCTCACTAGAGATATCATCTGGATAAATGAACCTACCACCATAAAAGGATGGATGGAGTTGGCCCAGAAACTGGTACAATAATTGGAGAGAATCCAAGATCTCAGTGGAGGACAATTTGCCTATTCTGGAAATGGAGGAGGAAGAACCACCAAAGACCCTAATGCTATGGATGTAGATGCGATATGTCTAACCCCCATTGAATGAGCCAAGTACATCAAAAATAACTTGTGCTTCATCTGTAAAAAGAAAGGGTGCTCCACCAGAAATCACAAATGCCCCAGGTCTAGCAAACCTACAGGCAAGACTTTGGACTCTCTTAGGGAGAGGGTGTGTGAAGTATGGGAAGAAGGCCTGCCAACCACTTCCATGCCAGACAAGACTTTGGAGTACATTCAGAAGATACTCATGGAGAAACAGGGATCTAAGAAGGAAATCCTCTGCATCTTGCAACAAGTCTATGGAAACGATGAATATGCCGATGAAGACAGATCTGAGAAGGGAGACAAAGAAGATTCAGAACAAGTAAACATCCTGTCCACAAAGATAATGGACAGGATAATGAAAGTGCAGAATTTTTGAAGGAGAAATGGCAGTCAATGTCCAAATCCCCATGTAATCCACCAGATATATTAACTTCTAAAGAATGACGGTCAATGACAATCCCTGTATAAATTCTTACCCCATCTGGAATCATCGACACAGAGGCCCTGATCGACAGTGGCGCCACTGGAAACTTTATCAGTGCCCAATACACATGAAAATGGAAAATTCCCCTCTCTCCTCTTCGAAACCCTAGATTTGTTATAAATGCCGATGGATCCTATAATGCCAGAGGAGAAATCTCCCAGAGAGGATTCATATCCCTAAAAATAGGAGAACAAACCAGGAGGAGAGGACTCTTGGTGCTGGGAAAAGGAAAAACCCCAATCATCTTAGGAATGGCCTGGTTAGCCAAAAAAAACCTGATAATTGACTGGGAGAAAAGGGAAATTCTCCTTATTGAAAAAGAAGTTGAACCAACAACAAAATATGGGACTCAGCGGTACCTTGCCAAATACATCTCCGAAGACCTAGATGACCCTTCAGAGGAACTGATAATCAGGGAAAGTCTGGAAGATGAAGAATTAATCTGGAAAACCACCATATTAACAGAGATAGCTAGTCAGGAGAAAAGAGAAGAGAAAACCCTCCCTGCTGAGTATAGGGAATATGCTGAAGTATTCTCCAAGAAAGCCGCTACAACATTACCCCCACAAAGATCCTATGACCACAAAATAGAACTTCTACCCAAATTCACCCCGAGAAGAGCAAAAAACTATTCCCTCAATCCAGAAGAAATGAACGCCTGTCAAGAGTTCATCTCCAAACATTTGAAGAGTGGCAAAATAACCCAATTGACCTCCCCACAAGCATCCCCCTTTTTCTTTGTAAAAAAGAAAGATGGGAAATTGTGACCCTGCCAGGACTACTGCTACCTTAATTCCCTGATAGTAAAAAATGCCTATCCCCTCCCCTTGACAGCGGATTTGATCGACAAAGTCCGCCACTCAAAGATATTCACTAAGATGGATATCCAATGGGAGTATAATAACATTCAAATAAAGAAGGAAAATCGTTGGAAGGCTGCCTTCATCACCCCCTTAGGTCTATTCGAACCAACAGTTATGTTCTTCGGCCTCTGTAACTCACCAGCCACCTTCCAAGCCCTCATGGACAATATCTTCGCCAACTATCTAGCCAAAGGGTGGCTAATAATCTACATGGACGACCTGTTAATCCATTCCGCCGACCCCACTATCCATCATAAATGGACACGCAAAGTACTCGCCCATCTGGCCCTACATGAACTGTATCTGAAGTTGAAAAAATGTACTTTCAATGCTCCAACAGTGGAATATCTGGGGCTGATTCTTCAAGAGGGAGTGGTAGCCATGGACTCCACTAAACGGAAAGCCATCAAAGACTGGCAACCTCCACAGACAGTAAAACAGGTCTGATTCTTCCTTGGATTCTGTAACTTCTATAGAAAGTTCATTCTGAACTTCTCCACACTTGCTTGACCCATCACAGCCCTTACAATGAAAGGAAAGCAATGGAAATGGACCCCCATGGAAGATAACACTTTCCATTCCCTTAAATGCCTATTCCTCTGCATCCCTATCCTCCACTACCCTGATCCAGAAAAACCATTTTGGCTAATGACAGACACCTCATTAGCTGCTGCCAGGGGTGTTCTAATGTAGAAAGACGGTAACAGGGACCTCCACCCTTGTGCATACCATTCCTCCACCTTCTCTCTGGCTGAATGAAACTATGACATCCATGACCAGGAACTTCTGGCCATCATCCTTGCTCTTCAAGACTGGTGCCATTATCTTATGGGAATGGCACATCAAATAATGGTCCTCACAGATTACAAAAACCTCATTTATTTTAAAGAACCCCATAAACTCTCTCATTGCCATGCTAGATGGCAACTTTTCCTCCAGGACTACAACTTAAAACTCATACACACACCTGGAGGCCAAATGGCTCCTGCTGACATGTTGTCTTGCCCTGACATCATGGACATTGAGGAGCCCCCACTTCAACTACTCGATGATGCTATATTCATCCGATCCATCGACACTGCTCTTGTGGCCAAGTTAGCTGCTCCTCCCTCTGATCCCACTGTCCTTGATGCTCTCCGCCGGATCAACAATGGGGAGCCTGCCTTTCCTTGTTCCACTCCCAAGGACTGAGAACTCCATGACAGTTCCCTCTGGTATCAGGGCTGCCTCTACATAGATGAACCTTATTGCACCCCCCTTATTCATGCCATTCATAATGCCCCCACCTCTGGCCACCCGGGATTCTTTCACCTATACAAGTACATGGCCAAAAGTTACTGGTGGCCCAGCATGGCTTGCTTCCTATACAAATTCCTGGCTGGTTGTCCAGTCTGTCAAAAACACAAAGTTCTCACCCACTCTAATCATCCCCCTACCATCCCTATCCCTGCCACCACCACTCATCCCTTCCAGCACCTGTCCATGGATCTCATCACCAATCTCCCACCTTCCCCACCCTGGGACACCATTTTAGTCATGGTGGACCACGGACTTTCACGGGGGGCTATTTTTATTCCTACTACAAAAACCATCACCACCAAAGGGGTTGCACACCTATTTCTTGAAAAGGTTTTTCCCCAATTTGGACTACATGATTCCATCATCTCTGATAGAGGCTCTCAATTTGCCAGCACCTTTGCCAGAGAACTCACTTGGGCCTTAAACTACAACCCAAAACTCTCTTCCACCTATCACCCACAGACCAACAGAGAAACCAAATGAGTAAATCAAGAGCTAGAAACCTACCTCAGGATCTATTGCCACAAAAATCTGGAAACCTGAGCCAAAATGCTCTCCATTGCCGAATTTGCTCACAACTCATCCATTCACTCTACCACTCTTACCTCCCCATTCAAACTTATGACCGGATTCACATCAAGAGGATTCCCCAGCATCACCAAATCCTTCATCCCTGCCATCCAGTACACCCTGGATCAATGGGGGACGGCCTGGAAAAAAGCCTCTGTGGCTATAGAATATGCCCAAAAAGATTATAATTCCCAAACTAAAACTGGCCGATACACCCCCTATAAGAAAGGAGACCTCGCATGGCTCTCCACAAAAAACTTAAAAACAAAAGGGGAACTCTGAAAACTCATCCCAAAAAGAGAAGGTCCATTTAGAGTTACAAGGGCAATAAACTCCATTACCTTTGAATTAAAACTGCCAAACCACTGGAAAGTTCATAATGTATTCCACACCTCCCTTCTTTCCCTTTTTGAACAAACCAATGAGTATGGATCGACTACTTCTGAAAACCCCCTTTTCCTCAAAGAAGAGCCGGAGTATGAAGTTGAACAAATCTTATCCCATAAAGGGAACATGAACAACCTGCTATATTTGGTGAAATGGAAAAACTATCCCCATTCAGAGAACACTTGGGAACTGGAGTCTAACTTCATCCATTCTGACAAAATCCTTTCCCGATATAAAAAGGCCCATCGCATCCCAGAATCCAAGTAATGGTTCATCCAACTCAACCCACTTTCCAGAATAAACAATATGGTCGCTGGCACATGGAATTTGTCCCCGCAGAAGTAAAAGTTGTGGAATACGAAGGGAAGACAAAGACAATAAAAGAAAGAAGAGTCCATTTCCTAAATGAACACATTGGAAAACACTGGTATTACTGCCAAATCGACTACTGCCCCTACCACTGGCATGCCAAGAACCGATATTAGTACCGACCTTTCCCCTTCCCCTTATGGCCTTGAAACTGCTGTGTCGCCCCTACTTGCCAAAGTAGGGGATGCATATAACCTAAACTCAGTTCCCCATCTAGAATGGAGATACCTTTACCATAACCTAATCATTTCCCCTTTCATTGCCAATTGGCTCTTCTGCTGACAGCATTCTCCTCTTATTGCTCATTTAAAGACCCTTATCAATGCCTATGAAGTATACACCAACATCGCCTCCTCTTAAAACACCTCTCGTCATGTCAATCAACAACACTATGTCAGCCCATTCTCTGGAGTTCAACACCCAATCCTCACCTCTCACTTCATCTACCTCAGGGTCCTCCTGGGGCAGTGTCTCCATGAGATGGGGTTCATCATGATCATTAACAAACTCCCCCTCCTCCCAGTCCACTCCATCATCTGGGACCTCATCAGCCCCCTTGCTTCCCGAATCAGAAATAGAGTCCTCTGAAACTGGGGGCTTGTACTCCATCTCAATGGAAGTAGCTGAAGAACTGAGGAAGCTCATACAATGCCAACTCTTCTCTCCAGGATCTCAGGAGAGAGATCAGGCCCATATGGAGGGGATACTCCTTCCATCGACGATGACTACCCCATTGCCACCACCACCGCCATACTCCCCAGTCCTCTCGACTTGGAGGGGGATGGAAATCCCACCCTCCGAGCAAACTATCATGACTCCGATCCCCTGGTCCCGATCACCCCCTCAACTCCTACACCTGGAGGCAACCTTCTATGAAGGATCTCCTCTCCCCCAGCCGTTCATCAGGGTTTACCCCTATTATCCCGGAATGTCCCTGAGGATAACAACATCAGTACTACATTCCACTGTGTATGATGCCAATTTGGACATGCCGATGTCTGGGAATGCCCCCACACCATCTGTCCCATCTGTTCTTGAAGATCCCCTGGTCACCCACCCTATCACTATCCCAGCCTCTCCACTCCCCTTGTCACTACCTGCCCTGACTGTGGAGGAAACTGTTATGGAACGATGGAGACGGTCTCCAACTCCGTACCCTGAACCCCTCAACTTGCTGGCCCTTTCATTTTTTCCACCTAATGGAGTGATGGAGGTAGATGAGGAGCTGACTTCCCCAATTGCCTGGGGAGAGTCCCTAGACATCTGGAGCGCATCCCCTCCGCTTTCAGACAATCAAGAGAATGTTCCCCTGGGGAATGAGGAGTGGTTCACCTGGGACCAACTAGAGGTGGCAGAGTACATCAAGAGGAGGAGAGCAATGTTCCCGTTCAATGAGTAGACTTTCCCCTTTCTTTCCCACTTGAGTTCCCTGCTTCTGAGATCCTTGTCAGATCCACTTTATCCTTAGAATTGTCAGTTACCAAATCACCCATACCTGCTCCACACAGCATCCGCCGATTTGGTATTACCTTCATTCATCTCCGTCGTGGATCTGATATCTCTTTATGCGGACAAGGAGAAGTATTCCCACACCCATGGGAGTATTTCCACACACTGCCCTTCCACTTTATCCATAGGCAGTGCGTGCTTCTTTTATTACACCTTCTACGGATGCCTTTCCATTCTCTACTCCCACTTGGGATAGACTCCATTCTCCATTCCCCAGAAGGATAGTAATTCCCATACTATCCCCAATCGTATAAATAGGCGCCTTTGTATATATACTTGTTCCTTAGTTAGATTCTACGCAATCCTATGTGGAGTCAGCTGTACCTTGAAACGGTGGACGGTTTACCATTTCTTGAGAGAGTCCTTGTGTGACAGGTTCTAGCCCTGTGCCTCATATTCGTCCACAAATTCTCCAGCGCCCGGGAAGCCATTGTCTCCATCTGCATCCAATACGGCCCTCACCTCCCTCGGGAAGTAGATCAACTCATCACATGTAACTTGGGACTCCACGTCCTGCATTCTGTATCAAAAGAATCTAACTCTATTTCCAATCCCCCTGTTTTATCAGGAAGGGAACCCCTACCGCCAAGATTTCGGCCCACCCTGGATCAGACGACGAACCCCAACCACCCTCCCTGACCACAGAGTCTATTCGAAGGATCCCTGTCCTGGCCTCACTTCGAATCCCCCGGAGTGGATTGACTGTTGGAACTTCTCCTATCCCCCACCCCCATCCTGCACAGAGTACTACTGAAGTTACTCAAGGATCACCCGCATTTACACTATCTTCTCTCCCAACTGAGCACCCCAGCCGCACGCCCCCTCCTCTGTGAGTGGACTTACCAGTACTCCCTCCAGAATTTCAACGAGGAAGTTCATCACCCCAGACAGCTGTACACTCAGCTCCCCATCCCACCCCCAGTTATCAACTCCCCGAATACTTCGCCACCTGTTCAGGAGGATGTACCCCCCGAACCACTGATCCGCACATCCATTCCCTACTCGAATCTACACAACGAGATATCGAGAGAATCCAGTCCGCAGCCCAAGCCCAAACCTAATTAGCTCATACTACTCCCGAATTATCCCTGTTAGGAATCTCTCCAGATACAGATAACAAGATGTCCGACAAGAAACTGGAGATTAAAGCTGCACTGCCCGATGACTTTTCCGGGAATAACGAGGATGCCCAATGGTGGATCACTGCCATGGCAGGATATTTAGAGTTGAACAGCCACATCTACAAGGACGATGCGAGCAGAGTGATAACCTGCTTGAACAAGATGTCGAAGGGGAGAGGAAGAGTATATGCTGAAGCCTACTATGCCGCCACTGCAGGAAAAGAAGAAAAAGAGAAGATGTGGAACAAGTTTGTTGAAGAATTCATCGCCTCCTTCGTATCCAAGGAAGAGAAGGCTGACACCAGGAGAAAGATTGCCAGCCTTAAACAAGATCGAGGGGGATCTACTGTGAAGACAACCCAGAAATACATCCAGGATTTCCAGCTGCTTGCTACCAAGTCCGGAGTCAAAGACGAAGGAGCCCTCTGCGAATGGTTTGTACGAGGGTTGAACAATGACTTAACCAGGGACATCATCAGAATCAACAAGCCAGACACCCTGAAAGGATGGGTAGAGAGCACTCAGAAGCAAGTCAGACAGCTCGAACGGATGAGAGACCTCAGTGGAGGTAGATATGCATACCAAGGGACCGGTATGGGCCGATCTACACGTGACCCTAATGCTATGGACGTAGATGCGATACGTCTAACCCCTGTCGAAAGAGCCAGGCATGTCCAAGACAGCCTGTGCTTCATATGCCACTGAAAGGGATGCTCCACCAGGAACCACAAGCGCCCCGGATCTAGCAAATCTATGGGCAAGACTCCCGACTCTTCATCAAGGGAGAGGGTGAGGGGAGTATGGGAAGAACAGCAGCCACTGACTTCCACCACATTTGATGAGACCTCGGAGTACATCAACAAAGTACTGTCTGAAAAGAAAGGAACCAGTGCTGAGGTATTGCGCGTCTTACAACAGGTCTATGGAGAAGACCAATACGCCAAAGAAACAGACGATGAGGGGGATAACCAACCAGCTGAGCATATCAATATTCTATCTACAAAAATAATGGAAAAGATAGCCAGGATTAAGGGTTTTTAAAGGGGAAATGGTGGTCGATGTCCAAATCCCCAAACTGTCCAGATGCTGTAATATCTAAAGAACGACAATCTATGCTTGTACCAGTACAGATTCGAACCCCATCTGGAATCATCGACACAGAAGCTCTGATCGACAGCAGAGCAACCGGAAACTTTATCAGCGCGCGGTACATGTGGAAATGGAAAATCCCCCTATCGACCCTCAATAAGCCACGGTACGCCATAAACGCCGACAGATCTCATAATGCTGGAGGAGAAATCACCCAGCAAGGATATTTGACAATGACAATTGGAGGCAAGACTTCCCATCGAGGACTGCTTATCCTAGGGCAAGGGAAGACGCCCATAATACTCGGCATGGCCTGGCTAGCAGAAGAAAATCCAATAATAGATTGGGAAAAAAGAGAAATGACCCTTCTGAACAAAGATGAAGAAGACCACGACCTGCAGGTAGCACAGAGATACCTTGCCAAGTATATCGCTGAAGACCTGGATGATCCATCTGAGGAGGTCATCATCAGAAAAAATCTAGACGAGGAGTTCGTCCGAAAAACCACCATCTCTATGGAGATCACCACCAAAGAAGAGAAAAAGACAGTTGTCTTACCCCCGGAATACAAAGACTTCACGGAAGTCTTCTCAGAGAAGGCCGCCACCACACTACCCCCAGAACGGAGTTACAACCATGAGATAAAGCTAAAACAGGAGTTCACCCTGAGACGAGCGAAGAACTACTCACTTAACCCCAAAGAAGTAAAAGCCTGCCAGGAGTTTATTGACAAACACATGAAGAGCGGAAAAATCACAAAATCGATTTCCCCCCAAGCATCCCCCTTCTTTTTCATGAAGAAGAAAGACAGGAAATTACACCCTTGTCAGGATTACCGCTATCTGAACTCCATGACTGTAAAGAATGCCTACCCCCTTCCTCTTACGGCCGACTTGATAGATAAAGTACGGCACTCCAAGATCTTCACCAAGATGGACATCCGGTGGGGATACAATAATGTAAGGATCAAGAAGAAGGACAGATGGAAGGCAGCATTCATAATCCCCATGGAGCTGTTCGAGCCCACGGTAATGTTCTTCAGACTATGCAACTCCCCCACCACTTTCCAAGCTCTCATGGACGACATATTCACTGACTATATCGCTGAAGGATGGTTGATCATCTACATGGATGACCTCCTGATACACTCCGCCGACACTGCCACTCACCATGAAAGAACAAGAAAGGTTCTCGCCAGGATGGCAGAACACAAACTTTTCCTGAAGTTGGAAAAGTGTACCTTTAACGCCCCAAAAGTTGACTACTTAGGACTGGTCCTACAGGAAGGGACAGTCATCATGGACCCAGTCAAGCTCCACGCCATCGAGGACTGGGAACCCCCGAAAACCATAAAGCAAGTCCGATCATTCCTCGGATTCTGCAATTTTTACCGAAAGTTCATCCCGAACTTCTCCCAACTTGCCCGCCCCCTAGTCACTCTCACCACCAAGGGAAAACAGTGGGAGTGGACCCCTACTGAAGAGGATGCCTTCGTTGCCCTAAAAAGGCTGTTTTTACAAAAACCCATATTACGTTACCCCGTCCCATCCCGGCCATTCTGGTTAATGACAGACACCTCCCTTACCGCTGCCAGAGGAGTCCTGATGCAGAAAGATGGGAATGGCGATCTCCACCCATGAGCATACCGCTCCTCCACCTTCTCCCCCGCCAAACGAAATTACGACATCCATGACTGGGAACTTCTGGCCATCATAGTTGCCCTACAGGACTGGCACCACTACCTCACCGGAATAGAACACCCGGTAACAGTCCTCACTGACCACAAGAATCTCACCTACTTTAAGGAACCACAGAATCTTTCACAACGCCACACCCGGTGGCAATTGTTCCTCCAAGAATACGACCTTAAATTAGTCCACACCCCAGGTGGTCAGATGGCACCCACAGATATATTATCCCGACCGGATATCATGGACGTCACCGAGCCCCCCATACAGCTCCTGGACGATAAAGTATTCATCCAGAGCATCGATACTACCCTAACTGAGAAAATAAATGCTCCACCTACCAATCCGACGGTGATGGACATGCTTGAAAAGATATCTGCCGGTGCGCCGGCACTCCCCCGTACCAAGAAAGATGACTGGGAATGGAGAGACAATTCCCTCTGGTTTCAGAACTGCCTCTACATTGACGAAGCCTATCGCATGCTGCTCACCCACGCTATACATAATGCCCCTACCACCGGCCACCCCGGCTTCTTTCATTTATATAAATCCATGGCGGAATCTTATTGGTGGCCTGGCATGGCCCGATTCCTTCGCAAATACCTTGCCAGCTGCCCAGTCTGTCAGAAACACAAAGTCCTGACCCACCCGAATCGCGCCCCTATTGTCCCTATCCCTGCGGTTGCCACCTGCCCCTTCCAACATCTGTCTATGGATCTGATCACCGATCTTCCACCCTCCCTGCCATGGGACACTATTTTAGTCGTGGTGGACCACAGACTTTCGAAGGGGGCTATTTTTATCCCTACTACCAAAACAGTCACCGCCAAAGGGGTAGCCAGACTGTTCATCGAAAAAGTCTTCCCTCGATTTGGCCTTCATGACTCTGTAATCTCTGACTGGGGCCCCCAATTCGCTAGCGCCTTTGCCAAAGAAATGGCACGAATCCTCAACTTCAACCTGAAACTATCCACTGCCTACCATCCACAAACAGATGGAGAAATGGAGAGGGTGAATCAGGAACTCAAAACATACCTCCGAATCTACTGCCACAAGAATCCCGACAAGTGGGGATCCATCCTCCCTATCGCCGAATTTGCCCATAACTCCGCAATCCATTCTACCACGAAAACCTCCCCATTTCTCGCTATTCCCCCCGAGGCTTTCCCCAGTTAACAAAGTCATTCGTCCCTGTGGTCCAGTACACCCTCGACCAATGGGGGACTGCATGGAAAGAAGCCTCAGCAGCCATCGAATTCGCTCAAAAAGACTACAACTCCCGAGTAAAAAATGGCTCTTACTCCCCCTACAAGAAAGGAGACCTTGTATGGTTAGCCACAAAAAACCTAAAAACAAAAGGGGAATTACGAAAATTGCTTCCAAAATGGGAAGGACCCTTTAAGGTCCTACATGCCATAAATAACGTCACCTTCTGATTACAGTTACCTAAGAATTGGAAGATCCATGACACGTTCCATGCCTCCCTTCTCTCCCCTTTCACTCAGACTGACAAATTTGGACCGACTGCTGCCAACACCGCTATGGAACTTGAAGAGGAACTGGAATACGAGGTAGAGGAAATCCTATCCCATAAAGGAAATTATGGAAGTTTACATTACCTGGTCAAATGGCATAACTACCCTCATTCAGAAAATACCTGGGAACCAGAAGAGAATTTCACCCATTCTGACAAGATGCTTCTTGCCTATAAAAAGGCGCACCATCTCCTCCGAACCCTCTAGAATGGTCTATCCGACCCAACCTACATTTCAGGACAAACAATATGGTCGCTGGCATACGGAATTCATCCCCGCAGAAACAAAGGAAGTGATGTACAAAAACCAAAAACGAATTATCAAAGAAAAATGCGTTCACTTCCTCAACAAACACCTTAATGAACACTGGTACTATTGCAAATTCGACTACTGTCCCTACCACTGGCACGCCAAGAACTGTTACTAATTCTGACATTAGAGTTTTCTGCTTCGGAGAAATAGGGGATGATCACGTCCCCCTGTATCTCGCTAAGATTGAAGATGCCTTCAACGTAAACTCTATCCCTCGCCTCAAAAGAGGATACCTTTACCACAACATTCTAGTCGCTCCTTTCGCTCAGAACTGGTTGGTCGAAAACAGACACTCCCCCCTTGTGACACCTCTTGCTACCCTTATAAACGCGTATGAACTGTATGCCAACATCAGATCTTCTCGACCCACCCCCACTGAAGCAAACTATGTCGGCCCCTTCTCCACGTCGCAACAACCAGTTCTTGCTTTCCAACTCGTATACCTCGGAGTCCTCATTGGACAGTGCTTACACGACCACAGATTCGGCGACGTCGTCGGACAGCTCCCCCTTCTCCCTCTCTTCGCCATCATCTGGAAGCTCATTGGCCCCCTCACCCCCAGAATCCGAGCCCAAGTTATCCGCAACCAGGGGCTCGTACTCCATCTCTGCAGCTCTTGCAGAGGAGCTCCGGATCCTGGCCCAACGCTGACATTACGACTCTCACTCTCCAACGAGATGACAAGCGATGATGGAGGGGATGCTAATCCCTTCGTCCCTACTCAGCCTGCTTCACCCTCCACCCCAACCCACATACTCCCCAGTCCGTTCGATGTGGCGAGGGGAACCAATACCACCCCCCGAGCATACTACATGGACACCGACCACCATGTCCCAATCACCACCCCATCTACTCCACATCGAACCGACCTTTTATGCAGAATCTCCTCACCCCCTACCCTCAGATGCGGCCTACTGCCACTATCCCGGAATATCCCTGAGGATGACGACATCAGCACTGACTACCATTGTGCACGATGTAACTATGGCCATCCTACAGAATGGGATTGCCCCCACCTCATCTGCGTCATCTGTTCCCGACGCGCCCCAGGACATGCCGCCTACCAATGCCCTTCCCTGGAGACCCCAACTCTCCAATGATGCCCTGAATGTGGAGAGGATCATCTCCTCTACTGGAGGTGTCCCTTCTACACCTGCCCCCATTGCCATCAGGTGTCCCCTAATCATGCCTATGGCGACTGCCCATTGGCAAGACACCATGAGGAGGCTTGAGGAGTTAGTGGATGAATGGAATCATCCAGTCAACCCCAAGGAGGGAGCTAATGTTACGGAACGATGGAGACGGTCTCCAACTCCATACCCTGAACCCCTCGACTTGCCAGCCCTTTCATTTTTTCTGCCTAACAGAGTGATGGAGGTAGACAAGAAGCTGACTTCCCCGATCACCTGGGGAGAGTCCCTAGACATCTGGAGCGCATCCCCTCCGCTTCCAGACAATCAAGAGAATGTTCCCCCAGGGAACGAGGAGTGGTTCACCTGGAATCAACTAGAGGTGGCAGAGTACATTGAGAGGAGGAGAGCGATGTTCCCATTCAATGAGTAGACTTTCCCCTTTCTTTCCCACTTGAGTTCCCTGCTTCTGAGATCCTTGTCAGATCCACTTTATCCTTAAAATCATCAGTTACCAAATCACCCATACCTGCTCCACACAGCATCCACCGATTTGGTATTACCTTCATTCATCTCTGTCGTGGATCTGATATCTCTTTATGCGGACAAGGAGAAGTATTTCCACACACTGCCCTTCCACTTTATCCATAGGCAGTGCATGCTTCTTTTATTACACCTTCTACAGACACCTTTCCATTCTCTACTCCCACTTGGGATAGACTCCATTCTCCATTCCCCAGAAGGATAGTAATTCCTGTACTATCCCCAATCGTATAAATAGGCACCTTTGTATACGTACTTGTTCCTTAGTTAGATTCTATGCAATCCTACATGGAGTCAGCTATACCTTGAAACAGTGGATGGTTTACCGTTTCTCGAGAGAGTCCTTGTGCGACAGGTTCTAGCCCTGTGCCTCATATTCATCCACGAATTCTCCAGCGCCCAGGAAGCCATCGTCTCCATCTGCATCCAATACGGCCCTCGCCTCCCTCAGAAAGTAGATCGACTCATTGCACATAACTTGGGACTCCACATCCTGCATTCCGTATCAGAAACCACTTACTCTACTGGGCTTGCCCATTTTACTCCTGCCCTCATTGTCACATCTCTGAACCTGGACATGCAAGCACCGACTGTCCCCTTATCCAAAATGTTGCAGGAGATGCAGGGGTTGATTGATGAGTGGAATCATTCCATCTACCCGGACAAGGAGGGTAATGTTACAGAACAATGGTGGAGGCCTCCAACTCCTTTCCTGAAGGCTCTGGACATGCCCTCTTTTTCTTTCTTTAATGGGGGACTTATGGGACTCGAGGACAACTTCTCTAAAAGAGCTGAATGGGGAGATTCACTGGAGCTATAAAATGGGAGTCCGCCGCTGCCCGATAACCAAGAGAACGTTCCCCCTGGACAAGAGGAATGGTTCACTTGGGACATGGAAAAGGTGGCAGACTTCTTCTGGAGGAATGGAGATCCTTTCCCTTTCTGTTGAAGGCGAGGCAATACTTTGTATGAACATTATCTTTCCTTTTTCCTCTTTTTGTTCCCTTCTCTTTTTTTCTTCTTTGGTTCCCTGATCTTATGTTCACCACCATTCCGATTTGCTAACTCTTTAGTTATCCTTAGTTACTGAGGCCACCCATACCCGCTCCACACAGCATACACTGGCCCAGTTTTACCTCCTAGAATTACCCAAGCAGACTTATGTAAACTAGATAGGAACTAAATAGAGTTTCAGAACTCTCCTGAACAAGGAAGGGAACCACCACACTGCCCTTCTTCTTTTGTCCATAGGCAGTGTGGGTTGCTTTTTGGATATCTGTTGATGGACACTTCTTTCATTCTCCATTTCCCCTTATAGGAATGGATAGTATTTCTCATCACTCCCCCATTATATATATAAGTGCCTATGTATGATAGAGTCGTTCCTTAGTTAGATTCTACACAATCTTATGTGGAGTTAAAGCTGTACCTTGAAGAAGGTGGATGAATTACCTCTTCTCAAGAGAATCCTTATTCAACAGATCCTAGCCCTGTGTCTTATTCTGTCTAGTGAGTTCGTCAATGCTAGACAGGCCATCCTTTCCATTTGCATCCAATATGGGCTGAACCTAGGAGAGTTAGACAGGATCATTGCCGCTCAGCTCAGACTCCACATCCTGTGTTCCATATTATGTACCACCAAGACACTCATCTCCACTTGACTCAAACCTTACCTATGCAAGGACTATGCTCAAATCTACCCAATCCAAGCATAACAGTTGATCAGTTTAAGAACCTTTCCAAGCAGTGTTTGAAGAAATGTACATATTCATGGATTCAGGCAGAGTAGAGTTGAGCATAATGGTAGGGACAAAAGCCATAGCTGGCATAGTGGTGAATTTATCTGCTGCCTTTCATAGCATTTCTTTTGGGTGGCATCAGATACTACAGGAGGCCTAGGTGCCTTCATTGCCAGGGCTTGGAAGCATCCTCTCATGGCCATAGGCTGCTTTATGAATGCTTGAAGCTGTGCAAAGTATAATGTGGTAGTTAAAAGGCAGACATTTATTTTCATACTCCAATAGAGACATGCCAGTATAAACAAGTAGCATAACATCTTCACATCCTGAGAATACCCGGAGCATAGCTTTCTTGAATACCACTTAATAATATAATATTATTTCCGACTGTATTTGTAATGTAATAATAAAATGCTACATGGCCAACAACATAACAAAATTTATTCGGATACCGGGAATCGAACCCGGGGCCGCTGTGATCACAGGCTTACGGTATAACCCGATCCTTGAAAGACAGCAATGTTAACCGTTACACCATATCCGACTTGTTTACTTCTCTCCCTTGATTCTTCATGTCGCGAAAAAATGTCGCCATGGCTCCCACTTCAACATCTCACTTATTCGACCCAACGCATTTCGCCAAAGGTGGAAAAGAGATAGAATACACATCCCATACACGAATACACCCAGGACCTACACTACCGATCCTAGTCACTACGTACAACATCGCAAAAACCACACGCTTCGTACGAAAAATGTAAAGAGAGGAGAACAGGACTAGATCTCGTCACGACAGAAAAAAAAGTCCCCATTTTATGAGACCAACACGTACGAGATCCTTATTAGCATCGCCGTCATCATCTTCAGGAAAATGCCAACGCAGACCACGTCGCAGCTGCACCAATTGCCATGGCTGCGGCGGTATGGGCGACGGTGTATATAGCTGTCCGCGCGCGCTTCGCCGGGCGGGCGGGTTTTATGGATGGGGTCGAGGGAGGATGGATGGGTGTGGAGGGAAGCGCTGGGGTGGAGACTTCGGAATCGGGGACCTGAGGAGCAGAGACTTGCGATACGGTCACCTCATCGAACGCTTGAACGTCTGAACCAGCCGCAACCGGCTCGAACGCCGTTACATCTGTCATCTGTAATCCTTGTTCTTGTTCTCGTTCGACTGGCTCAGTTTCCTCCTCCTCTGTTTCATCACGCTTCCGCTTCAACGACCTGACATACTAAATAGCCAACGTTTGTCAGCCACGTGAAGAGAAAAAGATAACCAAGACCACCCACCTCGGCTTCGACAACTACCTCCTTGAGTGCATCCCTCGCTTCAGCCCTCGCACGCTCCATCGCCTCCATCTCGGCCTCCATCCGCTTCTCCACGTCCTCGCGCAACGACTTCATCTCTACAACTCCAGTCAGACATCCGCATAAAACGCACAAATGAAGAAAAAAACACCCACCCGACACCAGACTTGCCAGCGCATCCGCACACGCTCTCACATCCTGCATCGGGCTCTCCTTCTCCGCATCCGTCGTGGTCGGCTCAGGTGGCGCATCCACCTTGCCCCGCAGCGTCGTCACATCACTGCGCAGCGCATTCATCTGGCCCTGCAACGTCGACAAGGACGCAATGTTGCGCTCAGCCCCGCTAATACGGCACAGCAAGTGTTCCGAGTCAGGCTCGAGCATATCCACCTGGTTCTGAAGATCCAACATGTCCCCCTCCGTCACGGATTGGCGGGTCCGCAAACTATCGACCCTCTCTTGTAAAGCGGTGATACGGTCCTAGAAGCAGCCTTGTAAGTGAAGTTTGGCGTCACGATCGCACGAATACATACATCCATCATCTTGAGTGATCCCTTGACTTCAGTATTGATGCATTCAGTCACGACCTTGTGAAGCGGATGGAAAGGCGGCAAACGGTTATGATGATGATGGTGATGGTGATGGTGTGGCAGTGGAGGTGGCGGTGGCGGTGGTGGGAGTGATTGGCTCCGATTGGAGGGAGATTGCGGCTGCCCG
>JBBPJU010000154.1:0-36770 GCA_038088875.1 Austroboletus festivus | reverse complement strand
CCATGCACGTTTCGTGCTGTCGTGGTCGTCGGCGCGTACTTGCAATGGTGCACGCGCCGAGTCACGTGTTGAATATAAGTCACGTCACATTATCGTCACAGAGAGCGTGATAGCTGCACAGCATGACTCGCTGCGCTTTATTACGTAATCCCGTCTTTTGGCAGGCATCGCAGTCGACGATTCCGTGTGCGCTCGTAGTGCCCGGTCTAGTCCATTTGGTGTCCTTGTCTCGAAACTTTCCTTGTCTTGCTCATGCCTGGAGTTGCCATACTTCACCCGACCTTACCTGGACCAGGACTCGGATCTTCACATAGCGAGAACACCCATATTCACCTCCCCGACGACACTAGAAACGGTCCAAATACGCCACCAGAGATGTACAATGGTTCCGTCGCCATCAACGATGATCTGACTGTCGCAGAGGTCAAGGAAAAGGCAAAGGAAGACGTCCGTAAAGCAGCCAAGGGTGTATCCGCAATAACGCTCATCAAGACCGCCCGCACCCAATCTCAGCAGGCCCGCGTGTATGAGAACCAGGGTGACCTCAAGGCAGCGCTCGGTGCTCTTTTGAGAGCGGGAAGTTTGACCCACATGTTCATGACCAGCGCCGAGTTCATTGCTGAAAACAAACCTTCCCGACATGGGGTCTTGTACAAGGAGTTTATCGACTTCCAAAAAGTTGTCGTCTATCCCGTCAATTCATTTGAGACTAATTTTTGCGTCATTAGAGCGATGGTAGCAACCTTACTCAACGTGTTCAAGCCATCGAAGCAAAGTTGACCGATCTGGAAAAATCAGCCACAACGTGCGCATTATCAGTCTATATATTTCAACTTTACTCACATGGTTCATCAGCGATGATAATACTGATGTAGGATCAAGCAAACGAGTTGGAACATCCATAGCTGACCGTGTGAGGAAGCTCAACGACGCTGGACTGGCAGTCGATACCTCCAAACGTATCTCCCGAGAATTTCCTGTTACACCCACTAGCCCTCTTTCCATCCCACTTAGGTCTCCCGAACCGATACGTCCACATTCCAAGTTGTCCCCAACGCTTGTATCAGCACCGCCGCCTCCATCATCTACGGCCATCATCATACCATCAAACAACAGCTCAACTGCCTCGTCGCCCCACGCGGTGGTCCCACCCTCCAGCCTAGGCCCTCCTTCACCGTCATCCTCAGAATCTTCTTCGCCTCCTCTGGCCCATACTACTCTCGCGTTCTCGCAGACCTTTCCCTCCATAGACGAATTAGACGAATTCACATCCAGATTCCCTGCAGTCCCAGTCGCAGAACCTACGGAGAGCAATAGCATCACCCACCATTCGCATGCTTCCCAATCCAACGGTGTGAACGGTATCGAAATGCCAACTTCACCTCACTTTAAGCAATTTCCATCATTATCTATCGACCCTGGCCCACGACCTTCGAGTACACCGATAACACCAACTGTGAATGCATTCATCAGTCGTCCGGCTTCTCCAGTAATCACTTCAAAACCATCGATCAACACCCTCGCATCTTCCCCACTCTCCTCCAAAACAACGCCCGTTCCAGAAAAGCCGGCAATTCCAGCGTCAAACAACATTCTTCCCGAGCTCCTACGCGAGTTCTTGGATGTGCCCGGGCTCAAAACCCTCTTGGTTGACATACGAACACGAGAAGAATTTGAAACTGAGCATATCAGAGCAGATGCCATAGCTTGTCTTGAGCCATCGGTCCTTGCACGTCCAAGGTGATTAGGGAATGATACACTGGTATATCGTATACTAACGATGGGCGTAGTGTGACGGCTGCCAGCTTGGAAGATTCCTTGGTTGTCGCACCACGCGAAGAATGGGTTCTTTTTCAGAATCGTGACAAGTTTGACCTGGTGGTTTTTTATGATGCTTCATCAGAGACATATGGCGCTACTGGCTCACTATCAGCCTTTGTACGAGCCGTGTTTGGTGATGCATACAGGAAGTTTTTGCGTCATACGCCAATGTTGCTTGTGGGAGGTCTTCAGTCATGGAAGCAAAAGTTTGCTGATGAAGTCGTCCGCGGAGTTCCTGCTGGGATAAGAGCTTCGCCAAACAGCATCCTGGAACACGGCATCAGTAGTACATCAGGTGCGATACTACCTCCCACCTTCATCCCTGATGCATCACGCCATCGATCGTCTCCGAGTTTAACCCCTGTAAATGGCCTGTTGACGGAAAAGCGACTGCCAGAGTTATCCCCTTCGTATGTGTCCACTATTCCAACGCTTCAACTGGTATTATATATGACGATAATTAAGATCATCTGGAAAGATTCCAGAAACCGAACCAATTTTGGATGGTCCTCCATCTCTAGTTCGTCGACAAGCAATATCCAAGCCTCCATCATCTATATCACATTCTCATAGTCAGTCGGAAAGTGTAAGATGCATTTATACTTCTGGTGGCACCACTTTCACTACCTGGCGCAGATATCACAGTCACCCAGGCCGGCAATGCACTCTTTTGGCAACAGTACAACTAGCTCGACATCTATCACATACCCTTCAGTCACTTTAGCGTCCCCTCTTCCGACGAGCACATCTTCCTTTTCTCCAACCCCTTCATCATACACTCCTGTATCTCTTCCCCCTCAAGCATCTATTAACATGGCAAGACGAAGGAGTGAGTACATGAATGGTTCCACAACCCCCAGCTTCACGCATCGTCCGACATCCATCGACTATCCCGATCTCCACGTCATTCGGCCACCTCCGCCCGTCGCTACCCCCGTATCTGAGCGTCAAGACTCACGACCCCATCTCCTGCACTCATCATCACACGCCGTTTTACCACACGTATCTAGACTGGGGCCGAAACCCCCGACCATTCAATCTGATTATCCGGTTGTCCACTGGTCTGACATGCAAATCAACACCGCCGGGTTGAAGAATCTTGGTAACACCTGTTATATGAATGCAACTATCCAGTGTTTGAGTGCCACGGTACCCTTTGCAAGATTCTTTACAGGTTTGGTTTATAATTAACCATCGAGTTAACCCCTAATCACTGACTATATTCAAGATGGACGATGGAAGAATGCGGTGAATATGCTGAATCCATTGGGAACGAAAGGGAGCTTGGCGGGCGCATTTGCAAAGATACTCTACGACATGTCGCATTCGGAACTTCCCCATTTTAATCCTTTTGGTTTCCGAGTAGGTCTATCGTTTCTACACCTTAATCGCACACTCGAATTACTTCCATATAGAAATCGATATGTAGTCATGCGGCCCAGTTCAGTGGTTCAGACCAGCATGACTCGCAAGAATTTTTAACATTCCTACTGGATGGCCTCCACGAGGACCTCAATCGTGTACTCACGAAACCTAACCACGAGTCGTCACCCGAGCGCGAAGCCGAACTCGAAAAATTGCCCCAGCAGATCGCTAGCGAACAAGAGTGGGAAATATACAGGATGAGGAACGACAGCCTAATCGTGGATTACTTCCAAGGACAGTTTCGGAACAAGATGGAATGTTTAACTTGCCACCACGTTGGTGAAGGTAGTGACTTTACGAACTTTGCTATGCTGACGAGATTTTTGATTTAGACGTCAACCACGTATAACTCATTCATGTATCTGTCCCTGCCAATACCTTCCCTCAAAGGACCGTCAAGGATTTCCTTGTACTCATGTTTAGACGCATTTGTCAAGGCAGAGGTACTTGAGAAGTCGGAGGCATGGTATGGGCATCGACTCTAGAAAGACCTGATCTTTTAACCTCCCTTAGGCATTGTCCAAAATGCAAAGCACTACGCAGTGCCACAAAAATGCTCTCGCTCTCGCGTTTACCACCCGTGTTATTAATCCACCTCAAGCGCTTCTCCGTTAAGGGGCCCTTTACCGACAAGATCGAGACAATCGTGGATTTTCCTCTCAAAAACCTTGATTTAACCAACTACATGCCACCTCCTCTCTTACCAGATACGCGCAAGAACGGTGACAAACCGGCAAGCGCAGCCCATGATCCACGGGCGCAGGTACCGCCCTACAGGTACGACCTGTACGGTGTTACGAACCACTTTGGTAGTCTCAGTAACGGTCATTGTGAGTGAACTTGTTCGTTGCTGTGTACGCGCCATTCCGTCTGGCTGATAGATCTGTTAGACACGGCGTTTGTTGCATCGAGACCTGGGTGGCTTTATTGCGATGACAGTCGGATCACCGCGACAGACAGCAAGGAGGTAGTGGTACGTAAACGATGTCCTTCCCGTACTAGCTTACTAGGGTCTAAACCATTGCCACAGGGACGACCTGCATACGTACTGTACTATAAGCGAATCAAGACATAGAACTGACTCGGCTCAACATTACCTCTCCTTTTGACCACTTCAAGGATATTTATCATAAGTCTCTGCTTTTATTTGGATGTTTATGTTTTTTTTTTCTCCACAAATACTACCCTGTATTGTGCCACAGCTTATATTTGCTTTCTCTCTGACTTTGACTAGTCCTTTCCTTTTTGCTCCATTCAAACGAACTAGTTTACAAGGAAATGTACGCATGTGACCGTAATAACAAATGACGAGAAACAAAGGCTGACACCATAGGGAACGAAGAGAAAGGGTCATCGTTGATAACCCTGGTCACATATGACACTCGCTCATAATGATACATCTGAAACACCGTTAACCCAAGCGTTCGTATGCTTTAGCTTTACTCTTGCATCGCCCGGGATGCCCGTGGTGTCACTAATTCCGACCGCTCCTCGACCGGCGTCTTGACGTTTGGCTTACCATTCACATCAGTCACCTTGGCAAGCGACCAACTACACTTGTGGCAGCACCATCGACCGGGGAAATACTTGAGCGGGTAAAAGGACGGCGAGTAGCGTGTGAAGCACAAATCGCATTCCTGGTCGGGTTCACTCGGACTATCGAGCGTGTCGGGACGGTGTGGGTGTAGGACCGTATCGAGTCGACGGGCTTTGCGGAGGAGTGCGTGGGCCTGGGAGACCGGCGCGCGTTTATACGTTCGGCAGTAGGCTTGGAGCGCGGTCTGGGTGTGAAACCCACCGGCACGGAGGAGTGAAACAGGAGACGACGCAAGCAAGGTATAAAAGAAAGGCAGTATGAGGTCAGCGTGTTTCATGAGGGCCCGTTCAGGGACGTTACCTCGCCAGTCTCGTCCGTCTCGCACATGTCAATCAACGCGCGTCTGCTCGTGTCGTGTTCTTGGCAGCAGACGATGGGGACCATGTTACCCGTCTCCCCTTTAAATGTTGTCGCGATCGCATCACGACGGTGGGTCCGCACCTGGGCAAAGGGAAACGCAACTGAGTGAACACGACGCCTTGGGGATCCAACACGCACAGGTTGAATCTCTAAGCCAAAACGGTGGCCATTTCTCCAGGCGCAGGATATGTGATATTCTCGAACGCAATCGCTGCATCGAATTACTGCGCCTCCCGACTCACCACACAAGGTACACCGCTAGAGCATATCTGAATAGCCATCAGTGTCAAAGGGGGGACCACGTACAGCCAACCAGCGGACGCGAGGGATGGTACTAATTCCTTCCACCAACCGTAGTTTGGTGACATCTGAAAAAGTAACCTCGGGAGAAAATACAGCACACAGAACATGGACCCAAGCTTGTCCCTCCGTGGGCTTCGCAGCGCGCAAAAACGAGTCCGCCTCCTTTGGTGATGTCTTAGATTTTCTGCGCGGACAAAGCACACAATCGGTATTCTGTAGACCCATGTAAAAATAGCGGTAACAAATGAGACAAGAACATACACACCGATGATGCCTCCTGTGCTTTCTCATTGTCGCATAGATCGCATAGCCATGATTCTACGGTATGCGTGTCTGCAGAGGCACCACATACTCCTTGGTATACGGATAATAAGTATCTATTATCCACTAAAATTTATAATGCACTTACCCGCATGTACTCGGAAATGGCATTGGCTACACTTGAGGACTCGACCCACGGGTCCACTCTTTTGGCATGCTAAACAACGTAGTTGGGGTGCAGAGGATGTAACAGGCGGAGAGGTGCCGTTCGTCATCACAGAAGTCTATCAGTGATGAATAAATTAGTTTAGTGAAACGTGTTCGAGGAAAAATAGTACCCTGAGCCGCTTCGCACCAGGCGCACTTAGCGGTGTACCTTCACGCTTCTCCACAACCTTTCTTCCCGGAACCAAGAGCTCCTCGCGAACGAGCCGAACATTCAAATCGGCATACTTCCTCCAATTCGTCCCACAGGTTTCACAGAGAATGTCGGTGGTAAGGCCCTTAGGAGCGCGCCACCAGGTATCCGATTCACGTGTCCGACAAGCGCCGCAGCTGGGGTTTGCCTTTGTCGACCCGCGGACGATGGAACCTTCATTATCGGACATAGGCACATCTAGAGTTCGTTCCTCTTCCTCATCATCTTTGACAACTGCGGCACGTTCGCGAGCTCGTATGTGCTCCTCCTTTAGCCTTGAGCTAACACCAAGAATTTAGAATAACGAAAATGAACAATACCGCAAAAAATAAAAATAAAAACGTACTTTTTCCAACGGCCATAAAATCTAACAACCTCTGGCAGCGTACGCGTACCTACCTCGTCACGTACCGCTCGAAGTTCTGCGCCATGAAGGAGTATACCATCCTCAAAGGCAGCGACTTCCTCTGCCGTCCATTCTCTATCTGTATATCTAATTCCCCCCTTCTTCCACTACAAGGAGTAAAAGAGGTCTAGTTTGATCATGGCGAATCAATTCAAGTGAGGTTGATATTTACCTTTTCAGAGCGCATAGGAACACTCATATCCACGGTAGACCACCCCCGGTTCATCAAGTGTGCCTGTGAGAAACGGCACATCGCCTCAGTAAGCCAATCTACGCTATGGAGATCCTCAGTCTTCCTGGTCAGCGCAGACTTCCATTCTTCCACTTGAAGACAGAGTGATTAATGGAGAAAGGCCGGCTAGAAGTCACTTACGTTCTGCAACTGGGTGAGGGTAAGTGGAATTACCTAACGGCGCGTGAACTATATGCCGCACCTTCCTCGTCTGACAAGTTGTTGACAATGCTGAGGACCTCTATGGTGTTTTCACCTCCTCTCTGATCAGCGTTGGGAAATTGACCATCACTGGCTGGTGCGGGAATAATAGCGCTCAGAGGCGGGACGATGGCCTGGTACTTCGTCCCGACACGTGTTGCGGCACGGGGGAAAATGAGGTCGTCGGGATCTACGATCCATATATAACTTTTTCCATTAATAGAAATTTTCACACTCACCAAGGGTATCCTCTGCGACGGTGTATTGACTTTTTGTCGTGGCCGGCAAGTGGGTTTCCGAATGCTTGGTTTAGGGGTATCGAACTCCCGGAAATAGTCACTCACCCAAAATATCGAAAGGGCCACATTTTGAAGTACTTGATTTCGGTATTCTCCTCCTTTTCCGCAAGGCTGCGGTCCTTTCGCGGCCGACCACGCCCACGAGGCGGAGGGGCATTGGACTTGGGCTTTATTACTGGTGTCGGGTGGCGCACTTCATGGCTATCCACTTCCTCCTCGTGACGTTTCGAGCAGGGTGCGCATGTCCACCCATAGCCACGTGATGGTTTTGCAAGGAGGGGTGGTTGAACGCAACTCATGTGAAAGAACTTTTTACATCTATCACAACCCACTGTATCAGGGCTTAATTAATGCACGGGGTCAATAAGATCCGTGCGTGGTAGGGTCATGAGTGCCGCTTACTTTGCGCACCACTGACTGCATGCAGCGCAGAGACGAAGGGTATCCGTGAGGTCCGGAACGACCTCCTTCTCCGCGACCACATACTCATATCTAGAGAGCAAGACCTGCCGTATGTGATCGGGTACTGCACAAATGAATGAAACCGACGTGAAAACACGTGACTTTTTATATTGGGTAAGGCTTACAGTTTCGGACGTCTTGGGCTTGTATGACTTCGAATTCCTTCTTGATATAAGGGTCAAACAGACGATTGAAATAAAATCTGTCTGGGCGTTTCTTCCAGCCAGCAAGGTCGGTTATTTTATCTCTGTGAGTGACGAAGCATCTGGACCGAAGTTGGTTTATGTCGCACACTTCGGAGTAGATGGCGGCTAGAAGAAGGCGAGAGTCGGCGACGGTGCGATCGCTAACGTCGCTCGGACGATAGTACCATGCGAGTCGGACGCGGGTATAAGCTTCCTTTCCTTTACCTTTACCTTTTGCACCTCCTTCCGGGGGAAGAAACTCCATGATGCGAGCTACAGAGTAAGGGGTACCATCCCGGATTGACCAAGGAGGGGAACAGTACACATGGTCTGTTTCATGTGATTTCTATGGATGAGATATGATAGAAAAGAGTGAAAGTTGATTTTTACCGTTAACTTTGACTTTGTCCCCACTCTTGAGGGTGATCTGTACTGACATGGATGCTGTGGGGGGATAGGGCACAAAAAATCTGTGGGTGTGCTTAACCGGTAGAGGTCACTGAATGATGCAAGACAAGGCTTATTTTTTTTGGCGTACCTGAAGGGGAATGTGTATTTACGAGTAGGGGGAGGTGTATAGCGAAGGCGACAAGGTGGAGAAGGTGTGTGATACGAGGAAGCAGAATGCCGTTGGATAAATTAAACTCCGACGGAGCGCGAATATGGAAGCCGCGCTCAGCCGAGGTTAAATCCCAGCGACAGCATTGCCCACAGTCGTTGGCAAGGCATCCACACGGACATGGCAAGATGACAGGCATTGTTTCCGGAGATGGACTCGGCGTGGCTGTGTGTTAGCGGAGCTGTTCGGAGGATGAATTCATGCCGCCGGAACGACCCACTGTGGGGAAGGGTCACTTCCATCCCCAGCCAGCCTTTCGCGATCCTCCGCTCGAGCATATCTCAAATGTCGCTATTAGTCCCCTCTCGTGAGCTCTCGATATCGTCCCCGTTCAGATGGCTTCGGTCAGCTCTCAGCTCCAGCTTCCCGTCCCCGTCGCACTCGCAGGTACCTCCACTCCACCGCGCAGGCGCCACAGGATAAGAAAGACCGCCAGGTTCGCTGGTCTAAAAGTCCATTTAGCGCATTTCATTAAGCGCGTCGGTGCTGACTCCCCCTCCGATTCCTCCGCTGCTGCCAACAGCTCCTTTGGGCACGATCATACTCGTAATCGGACCGATGACGATACGGACCAAGACGAGGTGGACGAGATCGTCGTTGACAGAGATTGGTCAGAAGACCTCGGAAGCTCCGTTAATCAACCCTCTGAACAAGGACACACAAGATCTTCCGACAGTAGTCATGCACAGATTGCCACAAGTTCCGGTCGCGACACGGCCGTAATAACAGACGACACCCATCCTTTCTACGCTCTGCTCTGGTCACTTCGCTGGGAAACATGGCCTGCCATTCTTGAATTTTTTTGTGTTCGCTTTCTTGACGATAAAACCGAAAAGAGGTTTCGCAAGGAACATTGGTTTATTAAAAAGGTATCGCTCCCTTTTTACTTCTCTTTCGACACTGTCTTGATCTCTTTCAGTCGCTAGTGTTGTGGTCCACCCTCTTCCTTGCCACAAATTGGGTTATGGGTGCTTGCACCATCGCCACTCCAATCACCATCTTTGACAAAATATGGTTGTGGGGCGTCAGTCAATTTTTAGTATCGGTGTGAATGTACACTGACGCATCGCGCAGCTCACTCCCACCTTGACTTTTCCATTGCTTGTGCTCGTCGTACTTGACTTTCCGCGAGATCGCCCAATGCCATACCAAATACTTTTGGGGTGCGCGACCTGGTGTTGGTTAGTACTTGTTCCTGATTCAGTTTATCAGTACACATTAATGAGTATTCAGGGGTCTCTATGAGCTTATTGCTATGTTGGTACTATGCCTCTTGGGTCCTCATCATGCCTGACATGCCCACTTTCCAGGTATTTGTGTGGCTTTTATAGCCCTGTTCACGTTTTTGAGATTGGCACAAAGGATTTCCTTAGCATGTTCTAGTACTTTTTTTTTTTTTCAATCCTCGACGGAATTGATGATTCGACAGCTATACTTCTGCATTACAAACAATTGCATTATTTGGAATGATGGCAAGCAGGATGGCCGCACTCGTCGGGTCTTTGACCTTCTTTATCATGTAAGTGGAAATTGGGACACTGTTTCATCTCTTCTCACGTAGTATCATCATTAGTGCATCTGCATTGATCTTGCCATATCACCCAGTCTGGGTTCGGAGTACGTGATTTTTCCCGTGTGGAAGACTATATGCCTTGATACCCTGAGCAAGATCTCATGAATTTTATCTTATACCACATTTTTCTACTCTTTGTCCATTACATGCACGAGAACGCAAGTGGACTTTGCTTGTATTCCCTCTTCCCATATACTAATGCTTTCATAGTCGGAGAGGAGGCTCTTCATCCTCCGTGAGCAACTTAAGATTCAGTTCAAAGCAACGCAAAAGGCACAGATCAATGAACGTAAAGAAGCAGATTCCAAGCGTCGATTAACGTCGTAAATATTCCTTTGCATCATGTGCCTTGCAAGTAGCTGATGGGTGATGGGCGTCCCAGCTACGTCTTTCATGATGAGTGTTGGTCTGGCCATGATGAGTTCGTATAACTTATGTTGTAGCCAGTACAGGTCCGTGTACCTTTGAATACGGCGCGTACGTATCTCGATAAGTATACACAAGTACTCTAACTAACCTTTTCCTGGTAGTCTTGGCGGTGCAAAACATGAAAGCATCTGGTGCGGTATCGAAGACGCAAGAAATTGAATTTAGGGCACTCGGAGGCAGTTTAGTGATGATGTCCAAAGGTGTGTTTTTTTACGATTGCGTATCTTTCCTGATTAACCTTTGTGAAAGTTCTCAATGATATGCTTGACTTGTCAGTCCTTCATTTCTTCGCGAATCAGCACTGACGTCCTATCAGCAATCGCATGGATAGTGGACGCTTCGAGATTTTATCTCAACCATATGCATTCCATGCGGTAATACGGACTCTTTTCGTGCCGCTGCGTATGGCCACCAACGCGCGAAATCTAAAATTAGTCACTCGTTTGGACAAGTCGATTGATGAGGTATCTGGTTGTGCGCGCGTTATTTTGAAGTACCGGCTAATTTTGTAGGTCGCACGAAGGGCAGCTTGTGAGGCTATAGGTGAAGACCCGAGTAACATGAGCGACGCGGAAGATGGTGTAGTCCTTGGTGACGCCATACGGCTGCGTCAGATTATCAACAACCTCGCTAGGTGATTACATATTTGAAGCTTTTTAAAGGATCCCATCTTAGTGACAAGCCGATAGCAATGCGTGCAAGTTCACACCTGCGGGTGGATGTGTCACCTGTACAACCCATCTCGTATTCCCTGCGTATTCTCACCCTGAAGCACGATATGTTCCACGATCTCGGGTAGAGCCGGATGTCATCGAAAAAGTCTTAGTGGCATCTGAGAATAAAGAGGATCCAGCGCTTTACCCTGTCAGAGAGGATCGAGATGATCCTACTCTACCCAAGGGCCTGTTGAAGAGGATAGTTGTGCGCATCGAGGTCAGTGATACAGGCAGCGGAATACCACCCCGCGAGATTACTCAGGGGAAGCTGTTTAGTAAGCTTTAATCCCTTCACCAAGGTTTTCCCACCGCTGACCCGCGTAAAAGCCGCATTCAATCAAACGGAACAGGGACGACAACAAGGGGGGAAAGGCACCGGGCTCGGATTGGCTCTGGTACGGCAGATAGTAAAATTAAGTGGTGGACGTCTGGGAGTACGCTCAAAACTCGGACATGGATCGACATTTTGGGTTGAATTGCGTATGTGCCACATTATTCTCGTCTCGCTATCCAAACCAGCTACTTATACTCTCTTTCTGTTAATGCCGCCACGGGGACTGTAAAACAGCTCTGGGGGTGGGTGTCAAAGTTGTCGATCTGCCAGACCCCGAGTCCGGGCTGAGCGATAAGCACTCGCCTGATCTCGAGGGTCCACTATCCATCAACTCGCTCCAGAGCCGGTCTCGATCGGCATCAGTTCCTAATGCGATGGAGTCGCTCATGGATCAGGGTATGCGCGCACCTTGTTTTCTTGCACTTCCATTTTCTTGACCGATTGTTGTTATAAAGGAGGCTTGGTGGAGTTGATGTTACCGAATGCCAGCGACGAGCCTGAGCCGTACATGCTCACGAGAACAATTGGGGAGCTCTCTTCTGGGACTCAGCTTGGCCCTCCGTTACGTTCCACGGTGGCGGGAACGCCGAAATCATCAGGTCATGAAGATCCTTGTTCTGCAGAGAGTTCCCCACCAAACGGCAATCCCACCCTGGTAGAAGGGAGCGCCAAGGGACTTTTCCAAAAGAAGCAGAATACCTTGCCAGTTTCTGGTTCTGGTCCTATCAGTTCCTCAGTCGCGGCAACCTCCCTGTCCGCTGATTCTGGAAACCTCCCTGCGGACTCTTCGACATTGCTCATTCAGGGAACGCCACCACCGCCATTACAGAGGGGGTCGTCTGTCGTGTTTGAGCCCCCGATGATCGTACTTGTCGTGGATGATGACCGACTAACGCGAACGATCATGTCTCGCACATTATCTAGACT
Source organism: Austroboletus festivus (assembly GCA_038088875.1). Taxonomy (NCBI): domain Eukaryota; kingdom Fungi; phylum Basidiomycota; class Agaricomycetes; order Boletales; family Boletaceae; genus Austroboletus; species Austroboletus festivus. The sequence goes on along the minus strand of JBBPJU010000154.1, from coordinate 24,202 downwards.
AGGGTGCGATGTCTCAACGGCGGAGAATGGGGAGATCGCTCTGGAGATGATCATTGGAAGGACGTCATGGTTCTGTGAAGACGCGTTGCACTCCAAGGATCGGGTGCAGGAAGGTGTCAATCGCTACGATGTTGTATTCCTGGACAACCAGATGCCGATCATGTCGGGCTTGGAGGTGGTGGCTAGACTTCGGGAGATGGGGCGGTCTGACTTTATCGTTGGCGTGACTGGTGAGATGTTGGTTGTTCTGATGTAGAGTGCAGGGCTGATAAGGCGTAGGGAATGCCCTTATCGGGGATCAGAGGGAATATTTTGAGGCCGGAGTGGATCAGTGAGCATTGACCGATATGATTACGCGCATTGCTGGGCTGACTAGATACCAGTATCTTGACCAAGCCCGTGTTTGAGCCGAGTCTTGTGCAGATACTGACGATTGCAGACGGGCGACGACGGGAAGGGTGTTGAGGTGTACTGCTTGTCTAGGATAATATTAGGTCTGAATGAGAATACAGTTATTGTGATCGGGTTGTGCCGAGGTGCCATTCCCCTCCCGCTTGTCAGCTGCGCCCGTTGTTTCTGCTTTCCAAGATACTCCACCACAACGTTCGTAGCGCACAGACCATCTGGCATACAATGGCTGACACCGTGGACGAGGTCTGTTCCACCGTCGACAACGACAACAAGCCTCCCTCACCGTCCCCCTCATCCGACGCAAACGACTCCACAGGTGCGTTTACCCAGCTGCAGCAGGCCTTGCTTTATCAGACCGGTACACCTTGACTCATCCTGCATCCGATCCCACAACCACTTCACGTATCTGCACAGAACAAACTCTCTCCAGGAAACGCGAGCGTGAGGTTTCTCTCGAGCCCGCTACGCCCAGAGCCGCCACCAGCGCCGTACGTCCTTCCTTCCCCAACGCGTGGCACCCTCTTGACGTAAACTCACCACAAACACGCCCTCTTCTTCCTTGGCCCTCTTCTCATTTCCATTCCAGCACGCGCTCGACGTGAAATCACCCGCAAAGAAGGGTCGAGTGCATCTCGATACCACCCTCGAAGAGGACATGCCCGACACTCAGAGCCAGTCGCGCTCTCGGACCCCCTCCCACCCACACTCACCAACGCTCAGCGTCTCCCCGCCCCATGACGTCAAGGTCCGGCAAATCAGCCAGGGTGTCGAAGGCATCAAATGGCAGCAGGTCGCAGAAGCCCAGCAGGTCGCTGTATCCGCCTCGCAGCAGGGCAGCGTGCCGTCTCAAGAAGCGGATGACTCGCAAGCCAACATCGAGGCTACGCAAGAGGCTCCGACCTCCAAATCCACATCCGCACCGCCAAGTTCGCTCGCTTCCGTCGAAGACGCCACTGAAGAGGCGGAGGAAGCGCACGATCTCACTTCTAGTCTTTCACACACCCGACGCCCCTCTGAGTCAGATGGGGGCGAACCTGAAAAGGGTCTCAAGCGCAAACTGGCAGACCGCGCTACCAGTGCGGGGCCTGAGAGCGGACCATCGACCCTTGCGCCGATCGCTGAGGCCGCAAAACGGCCGAGGGATGATGAGGACAAGGACGATAATCCACGCGTCTCGAAGCGACCATCGCCGCCTCCTGAGCAAAAGGAGGAACCCCCAGCGCCTGCACCGAAACTCGTAGGTATCTGGCTTATCGCGTCCTATCGCACTCACTCAGTTCCTTCTAGGGTGGGTTCATGTCGTACGCGTCGACAGCGTCTCCATTCGCCTCTGTCAAAGGACAGAACATCTTTTCAAGTACATCCAACAGTCAAAAGCTGCCCACGTCCCCACCTACAAAGCACGTCTCACTCCCTCTCGATACCTCATCCACCCATGCCCCTTTTACATCCCCATTTAGTCAATCCTCATTTGCCGCATTTGCATCATCCCAGACTTGTCTACAACTGACCACCCCGAGCACTGCCACCAAAAGGACAGGATTTGAAGCCTTTGTGGGGTCTGCTTCCCCATTTTCATCTGCTGCTTCTCCATACTCGCATGCAAGATCCAAATCACCGTTAGGAAACTATGGTGGGAAGAACAGTATACTTGGCCGGAGTAAATCTCCGACCCGGCGGACGATGGGAATGAACGCAAGTGCGTTTTCAACGTATGCCGTTGCAGGCGGACATGCGTTTTCGGCACCACATCCAAAGCGTGCACGGGCAGAGTCACCAAATGGGGGTTCTTCACGAAGCTCGGAACGCAAGGAGGGGTTGGTGTTAAACACCCTCGGAAATGGAGAAGGGAGTGGAAGTGGGGAGGAAGAGGGTGATGCCGATAGAGATGAAAGTGATCATACACCATCATCGTTTGGCGAACGATTGCGGGCAAGCAAAGACGACGACGAGCAGAGCGAAGACGAAAAGGAGAAGTTGACAGAACAAGAAGGCAAGTGTAGATCTCTATTCATTTGATGACCGATTACTGAGTATCGTATATCAGTGGTCACCGGCGAAGAGGAAGAAGAAACACTCCTTCATATTCGTGGCAAACTCTATTCGCTTTGTCCACAAAATCAGTGGAAAGAGCGGGGGACTGGCCAATTGAAGCTCAACGTTCGCCGAGCGGACGGAAGCGGGGCGCGCCTCGGTTCGTTTCTTTTTCCGAAAGCTCGTTCCCATACTGATTCTCTTCCAGTGATGCGAAAAGAAGCTGTTTACACGTTGTTGTTAAACGTACCGTTATTCCAGGGAATGAGGTGTTTCCTGGCTCAAGACCCGCGATATATACGGTTCAGTGTTATCGAAGGCCACAAAACTGTGCACTACAATCTTCGGGTAAGCTGCACTTGGTGCTTCGCAACTTGATTAAAATTTTACTGGACGTGGACTAGGTGGCGAATGCCAAGATTGCACAGGAGCTACTCGACGAGATCAACGCCAACATTCCCCTTTAATGAACTCATTTTTACGAACCACGCCAATCTGCCTCATCTATGATTAATGCTGCACGTATGTAAACTCACGGTCTTTTCTTGTACCTGCTCAAGGAAAGATGCATGCTGACAGTGATAGATGGAGTGGACGGTTGACCTTGATATTTTTTGGACCAAAATCCTGTTCGCCCGACATTGCATCCCATTACATAAGTTAACGGTCTAGGGTACACGTTTTATGGCAAAGGAGTGACTTTCCACCGTCCCGCCAGTTGGTTCCCTCTAAGTACTAGGAGATCCCGCAACATCTGCAGCGAATCCTTGATAACATTGAGCTTACTTCCCGCCACTTCATGCCACTCGACAGGCACTTCAGCAACGGGGATGCCAAGTTGTTTGGCAAGTAAGAGAAGCTCGACGTCAAAGATCCATGTGGCAAGGTGTTGTGCGGGGAATATGTGTTGTGCGGCGCGCCGCGTGAACAGCTTGAAACCACACTGGGTATCACGGATGTGCCCAACACCAACGATGCAGAGGACGGTATGAAGCCCATGCATGAGGATATTTCGAAGAAGTGAGCGCTGTAGATGCATGCGTCAGTGTAGCCAGATAATCCTTTTAAGAGGATACTAACCTTGACAACCGCCTCTGTTCTGACGAGGTGTGCACGACTGCCTACGACAACCACGGGCTCGTTGTTGGGCGCGAGCTCGTCCATCGCCTCCCACAGCAACTCCAAGTCTTCAAACCTACTCGCCCCGTCCGCGTCGACCATCAAGAGCCTATGACCACGCGCATGCAGCATCCCGTGACGCACCGCTCCGCCCTTGCCGAGGTTCTTTTCGAGCGTGACGACGCGAATATCGACCTCGGGGTTCTGTGCGGCAAGCTCGAGTGCGCGAGCGGACGTGCCGTCCTCAGACCCGTCGTCGACGATGAGGAATTCGTGTGTCCGCCGAGGACCCTCTTTAATTTTCTCTGCATGCGTGCGGAGGTGGGCGAGGGTGGTGTCAAGCATGGCTGGAAGACGTGCCGTTTCGTTGTATGCGGGAATGACGATACTCAGATCGAGCGACCCATCGTCGGCGAGCGAGGGGAGTTGGCGTGGCGTTATCGGGGACGCGTGTGAGCGGAACGTCTTTTCAGAGGGGCGCGTAATGATGGGAGACGGCGAGAGGAGGGCGAGGGCGAGGTAGAGCTAAATATGTCGAGCAAAAAGGGATGATCAGACGCGAGCGGTGAGACACGTTGAGAAAGATAGGCATGTCAGACGAGCGGGGGTGGTTGGCCCCCCTGACCCGAGAATGTCGTCTTCGTCACGACGCGGCGTCTTCTTGGGAAGACGAGCTCGCAGCTCGAAGAACAAGGATGAAAAGGGGTGTGTGTACATCATGCGAAACGAAGTGATGAGGAGGGACTTACGGAGGGAATCAGCATGGAGATCACGGCGATGCCACAAGCAAGCAGAGATTGGTCCATTGCGACGAGGACTCCAAATGTCAGTGTCTAGTTTTTATTCATGCAAGAGTACACGCAAGATGAGAGTAGAATTAATGATGGCAGTGGTCCAAGTCCTGATGGCGGTGAACGTCAACACGCCTGTGCAATCAACAGCGTGACGAAAAGTTGTCGGTCGGATGTTTTTCGCGTTCACAACTACTGTACTTGGTCATACAAACACAATGTCCATCATACATACCTGCACAACAGCTATCAAGCATACCCATCTTTACCTGGAACAACACCATAAGCTCCCCCACCTTTTCCAAACATCCGATACAAGTCGTGCGCCACTACTGTCGGGACTTCATGGGCAGCAAAATGTCCTCCACTCTCGTGATCGAATTCAGCAACAACTTTATTGCCCCGTCGAACCCAGCTGTCGGGTGACGATTAGAATGTTCCAGGAGAAGACGATAGGAACCTACGCTTTTGGATAATGTTTGATTTCCTTTGGGAAGAACGAGGCACCCATAGGCACTTTTGAATAGCCGATCCACATTGGAGTGTCCACGCGACCTTTCATGACCTCGAAGTAGATTCTCAGAGACGCAGCCGGACCAGCACGAGAGAACCAGTAGATGGAAATCCATGTCAGAACTGTACAAAATCAGCATTGCATCGCCTGTTGCGGAAACATCATTCACCTTCGTCATCTTCCCAGGGATAATTGTCTGTCCAGTTGCGCAATTTTTCGTAGATCCATGCGAGAAGACCAACGGGACTATCAGCCAGCGAGTAGCCGATCGTCTGAGGTTGGGTACACTGCTCCGCGAAATAACCATTTCCTTGGTTTAGGAACTGACTCGTGGCAGCTATACCTTCTTTCTCTTTCGCACTTAACGGTGTGACTAGGGAAGAAAGGAAAGCGAACGGCTCCCGCAAAAGAGAAGGTGGAACGCCACTGAAATAATCGATCAAGTATTACCTCTGCTATAGATACGCATGACTCACAATGGCGTGTTCGTGTGCCAGGCCTTGTGATGCTTTCCGCCGTACTTTACGGCCATCGTACCTGTAATCTAATGGAGGTGAGCTAACTAAAAATGCATTCATCCATTAAACGTACAAGGCAACCCCAATCACCACCTTGGGTAACTGCGAGCCCAAGTCAATCCGACGGCTGAGCATCCTTTGATGACACGATTTACCATATTCTGGGTACCCCAATGCCAACATGAGCTTGTGTGCAACCTGATATTTGTTATGGGTGACTCTATTGTCTTGTCTCATATTGTATGTTACTACCCACCTCCGCAAACTGATGCTTCGAGAAGCCTTGTTTGCGAGGAGCTTCAGAGAATCCATACCCGGGAAGACTTGGTGCCACAACATGAAAGCTGGGGTGGTCTGGGGACGACGCAGTCAACAATGGAAGCAGCTTTCGAACCTCGTAAAAACTTCCTGGCCCTGTCCGAAAATGTTCTGTTGGATCATTGCACAACGCAAATCCTTGGAGTTACGCTCACATCCATGGCAAAAGAGCAGGGGGATAGCGTTGGCGACGGCACTCTTTTTGTGTACATAGTGAATGTTTAATGTCCCAAAGCCGTCGACGTCGACGTCTCTCGTGAACATGGGTAGCTCGCTGTTAAGTTCTCTCTCGTGCTTGCGCCAGTCGTACCCGTCCTTCCATCGTTGTGCAAGCCGTTTGACATCAGCAAGAGGCGTCCCATATTTCCAGTCGGCATTCTCGAGCTCGTCTGGAAATGTGGCGAACTCGAGCTTTTTGCGGAGGAGATCGAGTTTTTCATCAGGGATGGCAATCGTGAACTCTGCCATTGAGGTCGACGTGGTGGTACAGAAAGAAGGACAACGGATCTCGTGTGAGTACCGTCGATTTACGCAGAGGTGACTTGACTGGAAGACTCGGGCTTGGAGAGCTCGCCTGGAAGAATTACTTATTATACGTTCGCCATCGAGTCATTGTTAGTGATTACGGATTGGATATTGACGTGGTGCTTATTGATGTGATCGGTCGTTTTAGTTCAAGGTTTGCGCTTAGCTTGGAGGATGGAATTCAGCTGCATAAATCTGTGCAAAAGGACTAAAGGGAGTGCATTCAGATTTCTGTCGCTCGTGCAACAGGCTCTTTGCATATGCAGAGAGCTTGTGACTTGTGATAGTGATCTAGTCTGGATGACAGTGCACCTGGGAAAATGTAACAAAATATTTTTAATAATGATATCACATCACATCCGATCGAGACTTTGTTAACAACGGAATATTTTTACATCATATCCAACTACATAGCAAAAATATGTCCAAAAATCGTCGTATTTAAATATTTTAATACATATTTCATTGGTCTGTGGCAAGTTTATTGCACTGATTTAGGCTAAAACTATGCTGTGACATTGTTAGCCGACCCGGATTGATAAGTTCCAGGGCAACACCTCAGAGCGGATAAGTATATGTGGCATGACACCACATCTTGACAAACTTTCATCATATATCGATTCAACTGAGACGAGGTGGACCTTGATGGTCTCTAATGACCCGCTCGCATGAAACCCTATATGAACTCGAGTGCGGAGGTATCTACCGGTCCTCTTTTTTTTTTTCTAGACTTTCCTTCGGATCGCATGCAGTGACGAGATAACTCGTCAGGCCGAAGCTTGTTTCTATCTCCATCGCACTACCCCCGACGATTTAACTTAACAGCTATCGGATCCAACTCCACCCCCGTATCATATGCCCTCTCACTGATCATCATCGGGAGACCTGGAATATGACGTGCAGCAATCTTTGCAGGGTGCCACTGCTACCATGGCCTCTTGTAACATGACAGCTCAGAGCCAACCTTTGTCAAGCACTTCCTTTACCGATCACCTTGCCATCCGTCGTTGGGTCTATTGACATGGTTTACTGAGCGACAGACATGGCAGAACATGGTTGGTCACATATATCTCAAGGTATGTCCCAAGCGTTTTGCTGAATCGTATAAGAAGAGGACACTTGGCCACTTTTGTTCGAGCGAGTAATCTTGCGAGTCTTTTCAAACATGATCAACTCCTCGCTTCTTTCCTTTGCTGCACTTGCTGCGTCTGCTTGTGCATCGTCTCGAACGTATTCATCTGTCGCAGCTCTATCTGGGTGGCCACTTCTTGGCGCATTCGAATGGCAGTCCATCACAGATCCTACGCATGGTCGAGTGTACGTGATCGTGTTTTGTTCAGCGATATGTACGTCTGACAACCACAGAAACTATGTCGATGCACCAACGGCATGGCAAGATGGCCTAGTTTGGGTGTCTGGGAAGACCGTGGGCCTAAAGGCAGACAATACCAGTTACCTCAGCGCTAGTGACCCAGGGCGGAACTCCTTCAGGTTGCAGTCGACAGCTACATATAGCCAACACGTCGCAATGTAAGCATGGCTACCGTTGCTGCGTCTGGCACTAAAGCGACTTCAGCTTTGATATCGGCCACATGCCCGAAGGCTGCGGAACCTGGCCCGCTGTCTGTAAGTTGCATCCATGCTTTGGATCTTCAATGTAGCGCTCATTTTTATATCAGGGTTCGTCTGATGTATTGCAATGTACCGTTCATTGTCACATTATCTTTGTCCCTTTCTACTTGTGTTTATAGGGTACGTTTGCAACATCCGCTCTCGTTTATATATTAACTTTGTACTCAGGAAGTTGGCGCCGACTGGCCGAATGGGGTTAGACTTAATCGACATTCGCCATTGTAATATATTTGACAGCCTTCTTTTGCAGGGTGAAATAGATATCGTCGAGGGTGTCAATAACCAGTCGCCCAACAAGGCAACCCTCCATACCAGCGCAGGTTAATATTTTCATTGTGTTATCGGTATTCCGCTCCTAATCGTCTCCTAGGCTGTACACAACCAAGCTACCGTTGGCAGACTGGGTGTGTCTTCTAGCTGTTTGCAAATGTACGAGTTTCCTCAAGCACACCCCAATTAGAACTACCATAGGAAGTGACTGCGATGTCTATACTACCGGTAATGAGGGGTGCGGCGTTCAATTCGACGACACGGATAGCTTCGGGCCAACTTTCAACCAAAAGGGTGGTGGCTGGTCTGTATACTCTTTCCGAAACAGAGATGGATGGTTAATTTAATGTAGGTATGCGGTTGAGCGGAGCGCCGTGGCCATCAAAATCTGGTTCTGGGGGCGTCACTCGGGTTCTGTCCCTACTGAAGTCCAGCATCCAGGAAGCACCGTCACGCCAGATAATTGGGTAATCGATCCATCTGCAAGCCTGAAAAAAAAATGATGATAGTTGTGTAGGGCCAACCTAAAGCCTATTGGTATAACACCGATTGCGACTTTCCATCTCATTTTGGGCCTATGAAAATTATTATTAATTTGGACTTCTGTAAGTAACACTTCATGTGCGCATTGTATAGCCCTGGACTACTTTGCGTAGGTGGAGATTGGGCCGGCAACGTCTACAGCATGAGCGGATGCCCCTCGAATTGTGTTGGTGAGTCTCACATATTCGACTATTCGATGTGGAAGAGTGAACTCAATCTTTCGTCAGATTTCGTCAACTCCAATCCGGAAGCATTCTCGAAGGCGTACTTTGAGCTCAACTCTTTACACATTTTCGAGTAAAAAGGTTTGTCAGATCCATCAAGGAAATATGTACCCTCAGAATGTGCCTGTGTCTCTCACTCGTATACCTATGCCTTAACCTGTGAGGTGCTCTGGGAGTCCTCACCGGAACTTTTGATCTTTCTCAAAGATCTGATTTCGATAACACGACGTAGTGTGATGTTCTTTGAGGTATCTACCCAAATAGCAAGAAAATCATCACAGATCTCAGCCGGCGACATCCACAGCTTCTGGAGCATGCATACGGCACGACGGTAGGCCAAATGTAACCTTGATCAGTTGACTGTTGTACTGCATCAGTGGTGAACGTTGAACTTGCGCAGCACATAAGCGTAAATGACATGGGCACTGATTCGACACTACATATATTTTTAAATAACCTTCGTCGAGCCGGTATGAAGGCAGCCAATCGCGTCTGACAACGTATCCACAATGCCATACGCTTCCGCTTCTTCTCTTTAAGTCCTGGCTGATGCTGCAGGGCGACGTGTTGAATAAATCAGGAACGGACGCGGGCGTCCGATAACGCTGGCATGGTTGTCCCGACGCTACCACATCACGCCGTGTTCGTACATATATGATATGCGATACGTCAGCGCCTTGTTTTCTTCCATCTCAAGGTTTATGATAGTTACATATCGAGCAGCATATTTAGATTTGAATCCAAAACCTATCGAATAATCGAAAACGCGGGTCTTACACATTTCGGGTCGAAACTATCGCATGTCTACGCGGGCGCCGTGCGCGGACTATTTTCGGACCTGGCCAGCCTCCGAATCCAACTTTTTTTTTGGGCTCACACCACTATAACTTTGTACGTCCACAAGCCTTGATCGAATTCGGCACTAGTCCATTTAGGACCCGACGCTTAGCTCTGATCGATGTTATCTCCATTTTGATAACGGTAAGGGCATGATCAAGCCGTGCGGCGCTGCGAGCGAGCGCTGAACCTTGCACTGGACTGGCACAAGTACGGTTACTGGAAGTAACTTGAGTGCTAAGCAAGAACGGGCTGCAGAGGCGCCAACTGCGTGTTCCTGGAACCCATCTAGAGTTCGGCAGTCACTTGGCCTATTTGAGCGCGCATCCGACGACGATTATGACATTGGCAGTCAAAGTCTGTTTGTATTCCTCGATCGGTATTTTTTCTCTCAGGCGACGTGTCTCTGTCTGCACACGTTTCGATAGAGCGACGGGGATCGCTACGATTGAGGCAACCTACCGACCACTAAGGTGATAATTGATGCCGACGTGCCTGTTTGGGCGTCGAGTCTGGATTTTCCTATCGCATCCGACTTGAATTATAAACGTTACTCTGGCGTCTCCTTGCTTTTCAAAGGACCACGATGGATGCAACAAGCACAGGTTGAACAACAAATTCGAACGATCCAAATGGATCCAGTTCAGGCATACCCGTCATTTCCAGACACAACGCCGTAGGCACCACCACCCCTTCCAAACATCCTACGCAGATCGCCTACCAGTTCATTTGGCTTCTCGTACGCAGCAAAGTGTCCTCCACTGTCATGTTCAAACTCAGCCACGACTCGATTGCCTCGTCGGATCCATCTAGGGATGGTAAGCATCTCACCCCACGTGATTGAGGGAATACCAGGACACTCACGCCTTTGGAACAATGATAAGTTCACCAGGGAAGAGTGAAAAGCCCATCGGAATTTTCGGATAAGGTAATGGAGACGAGTTAGGAAATTTGCCCTCCTGAAATTCATAGTATATCCTCAAGGAAGCAGCCGGGCCAGCACGGGAGAACCAGTAGATGGATATCCAGGTCAGAGCTTGACGTTGTTAACATAGAAAGCAATGGTCTGTATGACAGAACCCACCTTCGTCATCCTCCCAAGGATACTTGTCGGTCCAATTGTGTAATTTCTCGTAGATCCAAGCGAGCAATCCGACAGGACTATCTGACAGTGAATAGCCAAGGGTCTGAGGTTGAGTGCTTTGTTCGGCCATGTAGCCGCTGCCACTGTCCCTGAACCATAGTGTGCGTGCCAGACCTGTTTTCTCTTTTTCAGTCCAAGGGGTAACCAAGAACGATAGGAACGAGAGCGGTTCCTTCAAAGGAGATGGAGGCTGTGCCCTGCAAGTACGTTGGATGTCATCATTCATTGAAGAGCTATGAACAAGTCGCACATTGGCATATTTGTGTGCCAGGCTTTGGCATGCTTTCCACCATAGTCCGCTGCCACGTGGCATGTGATCTGAAACGAGTAAATGCCCCGCGATAGAACAAGGAATCAGAGACTACCAAGGCTCCCCAGTCTCCGCCCTGTGTAACTAACAGTGGTGTAGTTAGTATACGGCTTGAGGCCTTGGTGGGATGAACTTGCCATACTGGTCGTATCCCAAAGATAACATTAATTTGTGTGCAACCTATGCAAAATGAGTGATGAAACATGTGATTACATAGGTACAAACAAACATCGGCATACTGTTTCATTGCGAAGCCTTGCTTTCGAGGAGCTTCAGAGAACCCATAGCCCGGTAAACTAAGGGCGACGACATGGAAGCTAGGGTGTTCGGGAGAAGAAGCAATCAAGAGAGGGAGCAATTTTCTGACTTCGTAAAAGCTTCCGGGCCCTAGATATTCTGTCAAGAATATCAAATCATGAGAGACAAGACACGTACATCCATGGCAAAAGAGCAAGGGAATGGCGTTGGTGACTGTGCTCTTTTTGTGCACATAGTGAATATTTAGCGTTCCGAATCCATCGACGTCGATATCTCTCGTGAACATGGGTAGTTCGTCGTTGAGTTCCTTTTCATACTTGCGCCAGTCGTAGCCATCCTTCCAGCGTTCTGCGAGTCGTTTGACGTCGGCCAGAGGTGCGCCGTATTTCCAATTTACATCCTCGAGCTCGTCGGGAAAGGTGGCGAGTTCAAGCTTTTTGCGGAGGAGATTGAGTTTTTCATCAGGGACGGCGATTGTGAACGGTGTCTCGGACATGATGACGGTAGGGCGAAAGAAGTGACAATCGCGACGGTGGGAAATTTCCACGATACCCCGGCATTTTCCGGAGTGATACATCATTGACAGAATTTGGTTGCATGAGGGCGATTGATGCTCGGCGATCGATAGACGTCCGTTGTCTGCGGTCGTTGTTCTTCACACCTGATGTGTATATGTGTGCGCCGGCATGGGATGAGGGGCTTCCGTGCAAAGCGGTAACAATCTTGGACTTCCCACGGAATCGCCATTGATCGTGGGGAAAAGTTTCCAAAACGGGTGTTAATGACGTATGAAAGAGTTTTTATGAAAATGTTGGCCTGAAAGCACGACGTGGATGGATGTTCGACCGTTTCAATGGAATGGACCAGATGGGCAAGGAGTAGGGAACATGTAAGTACTTACAACTTCATTCCGAGTGATGATGATCAGTGCCTTGTGATCTCGATCTTACCACGTGGAGACTGTAGATCTCGATCGTGAGATGAGATGTGAATCTAATTGAAATGAGCCTGATTTTGCTCGCGCCCTTTCCTTTTACTCACACTTTTGAGGTCCTCTTCTTTCCACTCTCATCTTCGTAACGCCTCCTCCCTCCCCCATCCTCACTTTCACTTTTTTTTTTTTTCTCTTCCCCCCACTACACACAATGAACGTATCTGATCTCCTCCAGGACTCGCCCTCTCAGCACCGCACTGACCGCAGGCGACCCCCCCCGCTGCAACATGACTCTCCCCCAGCCCAATCAACCCCCGTATCTCTCCCCTCCACCTCCGTTTCCCCCCCTTCCCAACATCCACAGCAGCATTCTCATGCCCAGCAACATGCCTCACATCCTCCCCCCGCACCCCAACCCTCGTATCCCCCTCAGCCCAGCCAGTATTACCAGCCCCACCCCTTCTCTCGGCCGGACCCTGCACCGATGCACCGTATCACACCCCGTCCGCCTTCTCAGATGCATCAGCCACATGTCGATGCCACTCCCGCAATGGGCAGTCTCCAGCATCCTTCTCCCTCCGCCCCTTCGCCTCACGTGCATCCACACCCCACTCCCTGGGGTCCTCCCCCTCCCCAGCGTCAGGGGTCCTCCCCTCTCACAGTGTCCAGTTTAGCGCCCGGCTCTGCGTCACTCCATGCTCGTAGCCACCACCAGCAACAGCAACAGCAGATCAAATCGGCTATGCCCGGCTCAGGTGCGTCTTACTCCCAGTCTCCCCCTGTCAAGACATATCTTATCCTTCTACTTCTATGCTTGTCCATCTTTTTTTTTTTTTTTCGCATCCGCTCACCCGTCTTCCCAGACCGTAGCCCTATCGTACAGCGCGCACACGCAAGTGGTAGCTCCACACCTTCCAACATCGGTGCGTCTTCTCGATCATTTTTGGTTTCCTGGCTCATGTCTGTCGCATTGTCTTTATAGCCGCACACTCACCCACCGCAAAACCCTTGTTGACCACTGCCGCAGGCGTCCTCATCCTCGATAACCGCACAGCCGATGACCAGTTAGCTAGGTCCGCCCAAGCCCAGCAACACGGTCTACCCTCTGCTCACCCAAACACCAGCCCTGGAACCGCTTTCAAACCCGGAAGAGAAAGAGAAAGGGAGTGGGAGCAGCGCGAGCGTCAGGAAGATATGGACCACATTCGTCATGTAGCAAGAGAGCGTGTCGTGGGGGGACCCTACGATAGAGACCGAGAAAGGGAAAGGGCCCTTCCGTCCCCGCGCGAACGTTCGCTTGCATCTCCCCATGATCGCTCTATTCCTTCTGCCCTCGATCGGCCAATCCCTTCACCTCACGAACGTGATCGCCCTCCACTCCATATCCACAGAATGTCGCCACTCGCCCGTGCACCCCCCACCCAACCTCCCCCCCCACTACGAACGCCTGTCCAATCTCAACAGTCGCCTCCTGGTTCGAGCCATCGTATCCCCGTTGGCCCTCCTCCACATGACCGCATACCGCCTCCAATCGAACGAGATCGAATGCCTCCGATTCCTCACGAACGTCCACCACACGATAGAGACCGCATACATCCACCTCCCTTTTCACACAGACAAGTTCCTCCTTTACTTCCAGGACAAGGCCAGTTCCAGACGCATCCTCCTGAATGGGATCCGCCACGCGAGCGCGATATGACTATGGTTCGGGAACGCGAACGAGATATGTCAATCAACGTGTCTGGTCCTCCACGTGACTTGGCTCGCGAGAAAGACCTCGATCTGCCGCGCGACTTTGAATACGGCTTTGACCACGACCGCGCTCATATGAGAGAGCGGGAGCGCCAACGAATGAGAGAGCCACCCAGGGACCAAGGCATACCTCCTCTCCAACGCGAACGCGATGTAATCCCACCCAGTCAAAGGAACATACCCGTGCACAGGGAAAGAGAGAGGGAAATGCAATCTGTGCGTGAACGGGAAAGGTTGGCGGAACGGGAACGTGAAATGATGTCGAGGGAGACGGAGGCCATACCGATGCCGCAACGAGAGAGGGACATACATATACAACGTGAACGAGAGCGCGTTGCTGTGTTACACCGCGAAGGCGAGACCGGACCGGGGATGCCACCTCGAGTTCACGATCGGGAGAGGGAGAGGGAGAGAGACCGTGAACGTCGCACACACTCCCGTGTGCCGTCTCCTCATGCAATAAACTTTGGCGGGGCTGGCGTGCCGCACACTTCTAGTGCGGGAATGACTGGACCAGGTGCCCCTGGACCACTCCACACCGCTCCTCCCGTACATGATCATCTCGCTCGGGAACGCGAACTTCAACTTGCCAACGAGCGCGAACGGCAACACGTATGGGAACGGGAAAGAGAGCGCGATATGGAACGTCGACAATACCGAGAAAGGATGCCTGGACCGGACCGCGACGGCGAGCGTGCAATTGCTGAGCGAGATAGGGTGACGTATGAACGCGATCGTATGGCCTTTGCCGAAAGAGAGCGCGTCTTTCCCGAACGAGAGAGGCTTGAAAGGGAACGTATGGCAGAGAAAGACCGAGTTTTGCTCGAGCGGGAGCGGATGACTGTCAATGACAGAGATCGCGATCGCGTTATGCATGAACGAGAGCGCGGCATACCTCCGGAACAGCGTGTCGTCGTAGAGCGTGAAAGGGTCATCCTGGAACGCCCTGGCGATCGCGATCTTATGCCCATGCGACCTCATTCGTTTGACGTGTTGGAACGTGAGCGGGCGGAGACATTTGAGCGGGAGAGAGAGCATGAATGTCTTGAAGCGATAGAAAGAGATCGGGAAAGAGGACTTGAGGGTGCTGGCATGAACGGAACTGTCCCTGGAAGGGGCAGGGAGGGCGAGGAGAAAGCCCCGGACGTGCCAGTGGTCGAGCGCGAGCGTGAAGAACATCCTTCTGGATCTGGAAGAGACCGTGAGCAGGAACGCCCGGAGCTTATGGAACGCGAGCCGATGAACATCGCAACCCGCGAAACAGAGCATACTGATGCAGAACGTGAACACCTTGAGACCAGGGAACGTTTCGAGCTGCTTCAACGAGAAGTCGGTGAGCTCTTGGAGCGTGATCGGCTTGGAGGACTTGATATTATGGAGCGCGACCGCCTCGTGAGATTGGAACGCGAAAGTTTCGAGCTCCTTGAGCGCGAGAGAGTGGAGATGCTCGAACGCGAGCGGTTGGAGATGCTTGAGCGCATGCCCAGTGCTGAAGAACTTGCAAAAGCCAGGAAGGAGAGAGAGAAGAAGCCATTCGTCAGCCTTGGAATGTATGTTTGGCCACGGACGCCCTTTCCATACTATTTTCCAGAATGGATTCCTATACCTATTGTTGAAGAGGACAAGTCGGCGGAACCCCCATCGATGGGAGCTGGCCCCTTGGCACCCACATCCACGCCCACACCGCAGCCTATTCCCGCGGCGGCTCAAATACCCACTGAACTGCGCATTATCGTTCTCGTTCCACCGTCGTTTTTACCACCAGCAAGACCTCAAAAATTCCGTCTTTGGGGTGGTGGTCTACCTCCCCCACCACCTTTCCCGTATACCCCGTCGATATACTCATTCTCGCGACGCCGTGTTTACACAGACGATTCTGACGTCATTCAATGCGCAGTTCACGCTGGCCTACTGACATGGAGCGGCATCACTCGAGCAAAGAAGGAAGGCCGAGCGATACGCGTCGTACTGGCACTCGTACCGACACTTGCATCTTCTTCGGGTGCTGTCAAAAGCGGACAGAGCGAAACTCGCATCGTTGGCATGAATGGCTTGAGCGCCAATGGCCATGTGAACGGAACCGCCAGCCTCCCTCGCACTCGTACCAACACCCCCCTCCCATTGCCTATTTCCTCGGCTCCCTCTACTTCCTCTGTAAGCAACGAACCTCATCCCCCCGGTTACGCGGGTGGCGTTTGGGCGAGTCGTTTCATCGGTGGATGGGGCGAGTCGTTTTACGGCGAAGAGAGCGCTGGCAGAGGCGATAACGCGGGGCGAATGACAAATTTTGAAGAAGCCGAGGATGACGGAAGAGGTTGTGTCAGCTGTGGGTGGGGATGGGGCCACGACGGCAGCGCATTCGAGGTCATTAGCGTTGATGTCGTTGAGGTTGGTTGCCTTGTCACCGAGCATCACTGTGCCTCCGGCTCACACTTGTTTCCTTAGCAAAATGCACACGTCGCTCCTGGACTTGGCATCCGTAACCGTGCCCAGCGATTGGCAGAATATGCCCAACGTCGTGCCGACATTCTTGGTCTTCCACCGCCACCATCACCCCCGCTCCTTGACGTAACCAATACGCCCACTAACAAGAGACGGAAGCTCAACATTGATTTTACGGAAATGAAAAAAACGGGGTTGAGCGAATTGGTCGCCATGACCGAGGAAGCGAAGAAGATGCAAACATTGACGATCTCGTTTGGTGTACCTGATCGGAAGAAGAGTAAAACGGGGGTTGGGTATGTCGTGTCTTTTTACGAACTCTGCACCACACTGCTAGTTCCCATACTAACCATCCGGGTGGCATATTTGACAGATTCAAATACGACCCACAAGTGGCTCGGTGTGCGCTGCTTTCTCATCTCTATCTAGAATCGAGCTTTGATCCGCCACCGTCCAAGCGACGGAAGATTGCTGGGGAACGGGAGGCTCAGATGGAGGGCGACGTGGAGATGGATTCTATCGACGACCCGCGGCAGGGAATCGTGTTCGAAAGTACGACAGAGACGTATCTCGTTACGTGGGTCGGACACGTGGGAGGCACGAAGCTATACACGCTTTCGGTGCTCGGCCCGCCTGAACAACCCATTGACACCCTACCGGCGAACCTATCTTTACCTCTCGGTCCTCCGTCGATGACACCGATAGCTGATGCAGCTGCTTCAGAAACACGACCTGCACTTGCAGAGTCCCGCGAGGGATCACCACCTAGTAACTCTAAAAATACGGCTCGGGATACCACGGAGCCTCCTGCATCGGGCGTGCCCACGTCCATGTCCCAGGACACGGCACCCAAAAACAAAGAGAACAACGTGTCGTCGATACCCCCACCTGTACCTCGTCCGCCACCCACGAACGTCCCCAAACCGACCATGCGCGTCTTACGATCCAATCTTAAGGAGAGTGACTTCAGCTTTGAAAAGGACGTGATCGTCGTCAAGGGTGTCCCACACGACGTGAGCGAAACGAAAATGGCTGTGGATGACGACGGGGACGCGTTCAAGATGCAGGTGTTACGATGGCGATGGTATGTCCACTCATGATAAGGCTCGGCGTGGGTTGGGACGCTATCTTGCTCAGTTATCTATATTGTTATGGAACATGCACCCAATGTTTTCATGTTGATCACTCGGGTAGTTCACACATAATCCACTCTTATAGGCGTTGAGGAGGAACCAAACCAATCAAATGTGGGGTGACAAATTTTTGGCTTGTATGATTCACTGTTCATCCTGGTGGATAAAAAACAATGCATTTTGGTGTCGGGAGCATGGTGCACATAAGCGTAGTCATATGGTGCCATGCATACATAGCGATGGAGCTACGCGGAAAGCGAGCGGCGAGAATACATTTATTTCTGAGAAAAGTCCACGTGTTAGTTCCTTTCAGTCTACGTGGTAGCATAGGACTCACCAAGATGATGCCATCGAACCTCTGCTTGAACCAGGCCATCGTATCGTCCTTGGTGACACGGTGTGGAAAGCCAACCCGAGACTTGCGCTCCTTTCGCCTCGCAACACGCATCCCCGGTCTCCCCATCACCACATAAAAGTCCATACCGAAAATACCAATCCCGGGATCATACCGCGCACCGAGATCGATGTGCTCCTGAATCCCAAACCCAAAGTTACCCGTGACGGAAAAGTTTTTCCGCCTGAGCTCGTATTCCTTGACTTTCAAACCGCGCTCAAGAATTTCCTCGGCCTTAGGACCACGGATGGTGACGTGCACTGCAATTTTTTCGTTGCGACGGATGCCGAACGTACGAACGGTGTAACGGGCCTTCGAGGTTACGGGTGTTTGGCCGGTCAGTTGTTCGAGGACCTTGGAGGCACGGGTGAGACGATCGCCAGATTCGCCGACACAGATATCTAGCAGAGGGTGGGTGTGCGTTCGACCAGGATGAACATACGACGTACTGATGACAAGTTTTTCGATCCGGAGCTCTTTCATGGGGTTGGTTGGGGCGGTCTTTTGGTCTGCCTAAGCGATACTCAGTACTAAGATTTGGCGAGGGAAAGAATGTTATACCATGGCTGTCGTTGCCGTGTCAGCGTTATCTTGTCGCTGTTGAGGGTAATGAACTGGACTTGGGTTTCGTCGTAGCTGACTATGGGAGTGTGGCTGAAACCTTGATCTCATCTACTACATAGTTTCTTCGGCATTTCCCGGAATAGTGTAGGTGATAAGATCTCTTGCTACAAAAACGTATCATGATAAAATACCCGAGTTGTTATTTCGTCCCTGCAAATAACCTCACACCCTCACCATCGGCGATGCCAATGACTTGAGCCCGTCCTGAGCGTGTGAGGATGCTGATCGCTCTACGTAGGAGCGGAACGGGTAATCCGGAAAGGGGAGAAGGGATGGGCGGGTCCGTTATCTCGTAAAACGTCAATATCGTGTTCAACTGTCCCGATGCCGTCGCCTTGAAATACAAAACGGGTCAGCGGGCACGCGGTAGAACATGGAACACTAGCGAGAATCACCCATGTATGCAGGGCCTCGGCCCATTCTTCGACTTGCCTCCAGAGTAGCAGTACAGAACGTGTCTGCTTGGCCGGCTCGTACACGGCTACGTTCTTGGACACAAGGGTGGCGAGCAGCGACGTAAGATAAGAAGGGGGCACACGACCTACTCGGAACGGTGAAGAATGAACTTGACGGGTGCGAACGACGTACGATTTATTCGTTCATTGCGTAGTATTTCGTCCCAATCGTTCCCCGGTGCTTCGGCATCCTCGACGCGAAGTGTGAAGAGTCGACGATGTCGTGCATAAGTAAGGATGAGTCGGGTCCAGTGGTCTGCGAAGAGGCTGTTAGTGCTGGGAGTTGGCTGCTCCCTGGTGTAACATCACGTTCATTGCAGTCGTTTCACTATGAAGATGGAGTAACCTCACGTAAAGAAGGGAGGGGCAGAATGGATGGATGGTAAGATAAAGCCTGTCTCTCGGATCAATGGGTCTAGCGCTATCCTGGGTCTCCTTAGATGTACCTGATGGTGTGGTGTGGGGAGCAAGCTCCATTTGTATGAGACAGACAAGCCCATGCAACAGTTAACGGGTCCCTAGTACACCGCCCAAGTCTAGATGCACCGATATAACATCCGAAAAAACAAGATGCGTTATATCGACAATGCGTTGTACTAATGGTACATTGAGTTGTGGACATGCACATGAGTAGCGTATAAGTAGCAGCGACATGACTTCCGTCGTCGTATTTCAATTCTTCGAATTGAACTTTTGTCTAGGGCCAAGGGCAATAACGCCCTTGACACGACCCTGTCTATCGATAGCCAATGGGCCTGCAAACAGTTTATGAGCTCCGGCACCTGCTGGCATTCTCACTTTGACAATCTTGCTTCCGCCCGCCAGACTATTTCGCTTCCCGTTGATCCCAGACGATGGCTTACCCATCATTTCCAGGCCAAGGTTCCAATCGGAACGAAATTTGAGGGATGGTTCTAATACCAGATTCTCCTGGGCATGGGGTGAGTACTACATCTTATTGCCAGCGCCTTCCTCTTCAAAATGGCTCCAACTTACCTTTTGTTTTCCCTTGGCATCATGATTATCATATTGGGGTTCATCATCGCTTCCTTTCTCGAGTTCCAAATCGTCATCGCTCGCAATAGTAAGTCGGTCGCCTTTCACTTTGCAAGCTTTATCTAACCATCCGAGATCGAGTCCATCCTGACGTAGCGTGTCCGGGGCGTTGGAATCAACCACCATCAGCGAATCGTCTTCTTTCTTGCCAGCGGGTTGCAGGTGGCGGGTAGCACTCTCGATCACCCTTCTTTTCTTTTTCTGGAGATCGCGCTACGGACCGTAAGCGTTGAAACAGAGCCAATGGTGAACAAAATACTTTATGCTTATGCTGTACAATGTAATCTTGGAACTGTTTTACTCGTTTGTGCTGCACCTGCACCTCCTGCAATGCCTGTTCCAGTGCCTTTGATGCCTTGTGATTCTCAGCTTGGAGCTTTGCCATTTCTTCTCTCATTCGACTGTTCTCTTCGTTTGCACGCGCAATTTTGTCTGCCTCCTTCGCAAGATGTTGCTCTAGTAGTTCGTGTCGATCACGAAGATGTTGAATCGTTTGGTCCTGACGAGCGTCATGCGCTCTTAGAGCATCCACTTCATGTTGTAAATAATCGACACGTTCAGAACAACTTGCATGTGCGGCCTTTGCTCCTCTAAGCTCTCTAATCAGTCGCGCCTCAGAACCTTCAGCCATCCCAGGTTGATTGCGGGCGGGCTCGGGTTGTGCAGGAGTAAGGAAGACAGGGAACGCCTCTTTGCGTCTGACAAGTTGGCGGCATGTAGGGCATGAAAGAGGGTTACCCGTTTGTCTATGATGAGCGAAATGAACCTCTAGGCAAGGTTCACAAAATCCGTGTCCTATCGAACAAGAAAGCAAACGCGTCTCATCAGCAAACACAAAAGCAGAACTGAAACTGATTCATGGAGGTACCACATTTGAATACGAGTATTTCTTGGATGGGGACCGCATCGAGATGAATGGGGCATTCGACCAGTAAGTCACCCATTCCGCGTGTGGTGGTTCGACGCGACTCCAGCCCTCGATTAAGACGGCCAAATATTTGCTGTACTTCACTTTAATGCCAGTTGTACGACCCGCCAGCCCAAGAGGGTTAACTATAAAATTTGGTCTGCATCATACTACTTTTTTCAGTCTTTCGCAATAAACATCCCAGTAGGTTCGCTTTTCACGACAATGACTACCTCTTCATGCGCCGCCCCCTCCTTCGACAACGCAAAGGGGATTGTCTTGCGTTCGTCACACAACGTTGGCTTCCGTGTCTGCAAAGTTGTTCCTCTCTCTTACATCCTCCTTTTTCGAAACTCTTTTCGAACTCCCCTAGCTCACCGGAACGAGCGGAGAACAGGAAGTGAAAGATAGCCTCGCTGTGGTTCACATGCCAGAGAATGGCAAGACTCTCAATACCCTCCTTTGCTTTTGTTAGCCACATATCTTGGCCGAAGACCTAAAAACCGGAGGTCCTCAAGGACATCGTCAACATCCTTGAGGCTACCAGGACCCTCAACATCATCGAAGGAAGAACTATTAAGCTCTCACAAATCCTGACATAGTCGCGGTAGAGCCTTGACGGTGCTTTGCGATTGTCCGCCAGAGAAGGCACACGAGAAAATCCTACTTGCTACAGAGTATACGTTGACCCAGTCACTTATCTCTTTATGATTTCAAGGGTTCAGTCTGATTGCCACAAGTGATCCACTAGCGCTACTCACCTACCATCAGGGACGCAAAGAGGCTGTCTATGCGTTAAGCAACGACGAATCCCGGATCGAATCAAGCACCCAAGGTTGTGTGTAGCTTTCTGGAAAGAAACCAGTAGTGACGAATGTCGGTGTTGTCTATAAATACAAGTTGTTCGAACCCCCCAGCCTGTCACATAGTGGGAGGACTTTACGAAGCGAACCTTTTTAGCATTGCGAAACAAACCACGCGTGACATTGAACCGTCGAAATTTTTGTGGTCAAGGGAATCCGGAATGTTAGAACGCAAAACTGTCCGACTTGTCCTGCCAACATGTCAGAGGGCGTGCAAAAGTTCCCTGCATTGCTGATGGGAAAAGCGAAAGTAGTCTCTTAGGTGCAATCCGTCATCGTTGCATGAAAAGGTCACTTTTCCGAATTAAAACATTACTTCCTCAGATCAGATTGGAGTGGGGTATATAAAGTAATGTGCAGTTAGACTTGCATCCTAGCTAGAGTGCCAAAGCACACTGTTAGACAAGAAATCAATAGACGGTCCATTCCAAACGCCCAAACGAAATGAAGTGAGATGGTCTCATTTGACTTTAGTAAGCTTTAATTTATCATAGTAATATCCGAGAGGGGCTCAGCATTGGGACTATTAGAGGCTGAAACACCCCTAAGAACTAGTATCAACATCTCTTTCTCTTGACCTAAAAGTGAGTTTCAATACTGGGCTCACCTGTCAAAAACATTGATTGCAGACAATAGTGTCTACCAGTTCGACGACGGCCTCTTCTGCCTATGCCAAGCCGCCATTCGATCATCCGGATGCAGACATCATTCTACGCTCGTCTGATGGGACCGATTTTCGTGTCTTCAAACTTTTCCTCTCTCTCTCATCTCCGTTTTTCAAAGACCTTTTCGGTATTCCACAACCTGTCGATGAGGCAAACAGGGATCCGGTTAGGGATGGACTAGATGTCATTCCTGTACCAGAGGACAGTAAGACCCTCGATTCGCTGCTTCGCTTTTGTTATCCATGTACCATGGCGGATGATCCTAAAATAGAGGCCTTCAATAGTGCTCTGGATACCCTCGAAGTATCCAGGAAGTACACTCTCGACGCCATAGAGAAGAAAATTTGCCGGTTGTTCTCAGACCTAAATCTCCTCAAAGAGAACCCATTAGGATGCTTCGCGGTAGCGGTACGGGGACGTATGAAGGAGATAGTCCAGCTCGTTGCAAAACACACGCTGGGGTTACCGTTGATCCCGCCATGTTCTCAAGGGCTTCAACTGATTACCGGGGCTGATCTCATTTCCCTACTCAGCTATCACCAGGAATGCGGAGACGTTGTGTATGAATTGAAATCGGACCTGGACTGGATAGAACACTCTTATGAGAGTGCTGAGGAGTGCTGCTTTCTTGGTCCGCTTCCCTCCATTGTCAAGTCCAGGTCCGACAAGGACATCACATCTCCACCTTGTACGTGTCCAAGAGGAAGCAATGTCAAATACATGGTATTCTCCACTTACCCAGCCAAGTGGTGGGAAAACTTTATGGAGGATACTTTTACAGCACTGCAAGACAAACCGTGCAAGGCCACTGTAATGGAGTTTTCAAAGGAAACGGTAGAAAAGGTTGAAAAGGGGGATTGTAAGTTTTGCATCCCGAGGGTTGCTGAAGGCATGCGCATATTTTCAGACATGCTTATCGGTGAAATAGAGGAAGCAGTCTCAGGTAAATACATTCTCTATCATGATTCTTCGATCCCGGAAACCTCATATTTTTTCTCGAGAGGTCGAACTAGACTTAGATTTCGCGTGAATTAGGAATAGACCATGCTTTGCACGAGCAATATTTGGAAGTAGCTGCTCCGAGCCGTCGCAAGAGGATCGGTGAAATATTTTGAAGGCTTAGTGCTGAAAAAGTGGATTCGGAAACTTAAGCAAATAATGATTTGTGATAGTAACGAATCTTAGAAAGTTATCCCCAAGTCAGAGGTAACTGTTCATGTGCAAGATTGTGCTAGGACCCCTAGGATCATTCGATGGAAATTCGAATGAAAGCATTTTTGGATACCCGAGCTGGACGAATCTTACACAGCCTTCCGGGATTTTTTTGCACAGAATGATTAGATCTTCAACCGAAAAGAATACTACAGTGCCTTACAAGTCCTACAAAGCGGGGGAAAGTAGAACAGGGAATGGCACGACATCCGTCAGTGAATCATGTTGTTCATTCTGCCGTCGCAATGTTCAATAAATATTCCCATTATTGACGGAAAGCTTAAATTTCTTTAAGAATGCTACGGTTGGGCATGTCT
>JBBPJU010000153.1:0-36890 GCA_038088875.1 Austroboletus festivus | reverse complement strand
TATCTATGACTCACCTTGACTCTAGATGGGTACAGGGTATATGCATTGCCTTGCACTGGTGTGCACAGGTTCCATTTGATATTTATTATCAAACCCCTATGATTGGCTGCCACAAGTGGCACCACTTCCATTTCTGACTATTATATTGATATATCGTAAGATTCATAGGAATATAAGAATTCCTTAATACTTTAAAGTATTTCTATTGGATGTTCCTGTTTAGGTAGAACCAAACATGTACATACAGTAGAGTAGTATATAAAGCCCCAGGAGCGCTAGACTGGATCCCCAGTTTAGTGGTCTTGGAGATTTCCCTCTCTAAAGGCCAGAAGTCATAAAGAAGAGGTTGCTACCATACAACCTATTGGGCCACTAGCACTCGAGGTGCTACGCTCAAGACCTATTTATCAAGAAGAGGTTGTCGCCTATACAACCTACTGGACGACTATCATGCTAGACGTAGCGTTCAAGACCTAAAGAACTCCTTCCTGCTAATCCCTGTGGTGTTTATCGCCGACAGTGGCTCTGGTTGGTTGGTTAGAGATACAACTCTCTATTGAGGTTGTTTCACATACTGTACGCAGATGGAAAGGATGGCCTGACAGGTGGTGATAAATTCAGTGGAAAGGATAAGGCGCAGGGCTAGAACCTGTCGCACTAGAACTCTCTCAAGAAATGGTAATCTGTCTGTTTCAAGGTACAGCTGACTCCACGTAGGATTGCATAGAATCTAACTAAGGAACATCCTATCGTACATAGGTGCTTATATACCTGAAAAGGAATCATGTGGGAAAGTGCCCCCTTTACAAGATAGATCTCGATAAGGGGAACTATCCATTCCAGGTTAGGAATGGAGAATGGAAATGTGTCCATTATGGTAAAAGATCTCATGCACTGCCTATGGATAAAAAGGGAAGGGCAGTGCGTGGGTCACCTTTCTGATCTGGAAAGGAATCAAACTCTAAGTAGGTTTAAATATTCGGAAACACGTAAGTCTGACTCAGAATAGAGTGGGGTTAATACCTAGTCGGTGATATGGAACGCAGGACGTGAAGTCCGAGCCACTTGGCGACGAGATGGTCGACGTAGCCGAGGCGAGGGCAGCAGCGGATGAATCCGGTAAGAATGTTGGCTCTGGCGCGGGTGCCTAGCGTGTAAACGATGTAGCGGTGATTGAGGCAATGCCTCAGTAGAACTCTCTCGATAAACGAAGAACCTTCTTCGCTTAAAGGTGCAGCAGACTCCACATTGGATTGTGTAGAATCTAACTAGTGAAACTCTAAGTTACATGGGCACTATTTATACGTATTCGGGGAATAGAATGGGAAACTATTCCCCGCGGGGATTTCGGAAGACTACCTGCTATAATAGAAGCAGGGAATGGAAGGGCATCCGTTAAAGGAAAGATCTCATCGGAGATGAGACCATAAGACTAATACTGTAATTGACGGCATGCACTGCCTATGGAAAAGGGGAAGGGCAGTGCATGGGAATCCTCCCACAGGTGTGAGAGAATTACCTAAAGGATCTAAATAGGATATACGAGATCTATCGGGTGAGAAGGGAGATAATACCTAGACCGGCGGATGCTGTGTGGAGCGGGAAGGGTGGTTAGGTAACTGACGCTAACTGTGGAATAGATCGAGGATATCCGAAATGGATCAGCGAAAATAAATAAAAGAAACTCCTATTCGGAGTTAAAGGGAAACATGTTCTCGCGCCTTCTTACGTACTCATATAACTCCTGGGCATCCCAGGTAAACCAATCTTCGTTCCTGGGTGGAACGTTCTCCTGGTTGTCTGGTAGTGGGGGTGAGGCTGACCAGACGTCTAAAGAATCTCCCCAAGCTAGAGAGCTCGAGAAGTCGTCCTGCAATTCCGCGAAATGTCCTGAAGAAAAGGAAAAAGACGGCACGTCTAGCGCCTCAGGGTACGGAGTAGGGGAGCGCCTCCATCGTTCCGTAACAGTCGGCAGATGCTGTGTGGAGTGGGTATGGGTGACTTAGGTAACTAAGGATAACTAAAGTGATAGTCAGAAGTCAGGGAGTTTCTGAATACAAAAATAGTCAAATGAAGAGGAAAAGAAATCATTGCCTTGGGTGTTGTTGTCATCTCCTCTGCTAACAAAAGGAGAACAGATCCCCTTGATGTCAGAAGAAGTCAGCTACTTCTTCTACATCCCAGGTGTACCATTCCTTGTGCCTGGGCGGGAAATTCTCCTAATTGTCTGGCAATGGAGGACTTCCATTCCAGAGTTTGAGGGGGTCTCCCCATGCGGTTCCTCTAGCGAAGTCGTCCTCTATGTCCATCAGTCTGCCCATCGAGAAGGAAAAAGACAGAGCATCAAGTGCCTCCAGGTACAGCGTAGGAGGCCACCTCCATCGTTCCGTAACATTACCCTCCTCCTCCAGGTAGATTGGATGATTCCATTCATCCATCAAGCTCTCCAAACCCTGCAGCGTCTCTGAGAGAGGGGCAGTCGGGACTGGCATGGCCAGGGTTTGATAGTTGGCAGTGGGGGCAACTATAAAAGGGGCAGCTCCAATAGAGGAGGTGGTTGTCTCCACAATCGGGGCAAGTGGATAGGACAGGGGTGGTGAGGGAGGGGCAATGAAAAAGGGGATGAGTGAGGGTGCGGCAGGCACAGATGGGGCAGACTGTGAAGGGGCATTCCCAGATGTCAGCATGTCCATAGTTACATTGACTACAGAGAAACTCAGTGCTGATGTCACTATCCTCAGGGATTTTCTGGAATAGTGGAGGTAGGCCTCTGCAGACTATGGGGGGAGAGGAGATCCTTCATAGAAGGTTTCCTCCAGGTGGAGGAGTTGACAGGGGGATCGGGACCAGGGGATCAGAATCAAGGTATGTAGCTCGGGGGGTAGTGTCTCCCCTTGCCAGCTCAAGCAGACTGGGTAATACAGGGGTATCATCAGTATAGGGGTCATTAGGGACGAAGGGATCAGTATCCCCTCCATCTGGGCTTGCTCTCTCTCGTGAGATCTGGGAGAGTAGAGTCAGTGTCTGACCAGTCCCCTCAATTCTTTGGCTACCTCTGTTGAGATTGTGTACAAGGTCCCAGTTTCTGACAACCCTCGCTCAGATTCTGGGGGTGAGTGGGTCAACAAGCTTCCAGATGGTTGAGTGGATGGGGATGAGGGGGAGTTCATCGACCACACGGTTGAATCCCATGTCGTGGAGGGATTGGCCCAGGAGGACTCTGAGGTAGACAAACTGAGAGGTGAGGATTGGGTGAGTTCGTCCTGAGAATGGCCTGACATAGTGTTCTTGATTTACGTGGGAGGGGGTGTTTTTGGTGGAGGAGATATTGGCATAGACTTCAAAGGTGTTTATAAGGGTTTTTAATGGGGATAATTGTTCTGAATGCCATTGGCAAAAGAGCTGTTACGATTTCTTTCTTTCTTGATGTATAACCTTGTACCGACTCTAGCCTTTCATTTCCTCTTGGATAATCCCACTTGGGATAAGTCCAATTCACTTTCCGGCTGAGTCATATTCCCTTATCCATGCTTACTCATTTATATCTAGTAATCGGCCCGATTACTCATTTGTTGTTTGTCATCATGAGTCATCCTCCTTCTTCCTGACTCATCGATTGTTCCTTGACATTCTATTGCATTCTATATGATTAATCTACGGACAGCCTCATTTCCATTCAAGGCAGTATTCCCACACCGCCTCTCATTCCCTTACACTATATAACTCTGTCCGATCGCTGCCATGTACTTTAGTCTAGTTCTCCCTTACAATCATATCTCTTGTGCTTGTCCCCTTGTCAGACTCCTGAGTGTTCTCTTCCACTCAGTCTCCCTGACCCTAGTCTTCGTCCTACTTCGAGTGGACGCTATCCATATTGAACTCTTCAAGTATTCACTAGATGATACTCAACACTGAATCCTTGACCCTAAGTGTCACGCATCAGGTGGACTATCCAAGGAGAGCCACCCCTTTTCCTCATGAAGGGGATCGCCCATGGCTTAACGCCAACATCTCTACTATGGCCTACAAAGGGAACTTAGACATGAGGCATCAATTCTGGAATGGAGAAGCGGAAGGAGCCACCTGGGGGGAGGAACCCCTAGGAGATGCGGTCCCAGGATGGTGGAACATCCAAGCACCACCCGTCCATCTGGAGGAGACCGCACCCCTGCCGGAATGGCCTACAGACGAGGCATGGATGTGATCGCATCCACGCCCTACCCTTACTTCGGTATGAACCTTGTTTCTTATCTATGAACTATCATTTCTTTTAGATCGCACCCTTACACTGGTGCAATCACTTCCTCCTCCACCTATGCCTATCTCCTGTAACCCTTCGCCCTATGGACAGCCTTCCCCCCCTTCCTGTGACTTCTGTTTATGGTCATAGTAGTTCCCCCTCTCCTATAAATAGAGGCTGCCCATGTACAGTAGAACCTTAACTAGATCTACGTTTAATCTATGTGGTATTTGGTTCACCTGCCATTCCTAAGTGAGGAATGCAGCAAGACTTACCAGAACCATCCTGGAATTCTATCAGTCTCCTGTCTACTGTTGAGTGACAGCTAGAATAAAGGGGAAAACCTTTGTGTCTAAGATCTATACCTGTAGATTGCATCACACTAAGGGCTATGCTTGGACTTACCCGGTACAAGCATAACAAGAGCCACTTGGTGACAAAAGTGGAAGTGATTAAATTGTGGTAAAGATATCCTCTTTTGAGGTGGGGAATAGAGTTCAGATTGTAGGCATCACCTATATTGGCTAGAATGGGGGAAACAGGAATTCTGTATGGGGAGGGGATTAGGTGGGGATGGTTAATAGAAGTTCTTGGCATGCCAATGGTAGGGGCAGTAGTCGAATCGGCAGTAGTACCAGTGCTCTCCGAGGTGTTTATTTAAGAAATGAACTTGTTTCTCTTTTATTTTTCTTTCTTTTCCTTCGTAAATGATAGTTTTAGTTTCGGCAGGGATGAATTCAGTGTGCCAATGGCGATATTTCTTGTCCTGGAAAGTGGGTTGGGTAGGGTAGACCATTGACTAGATGGGGATATGATGTGCCTTTTTATATTTTCAAAGTAGTCAGTCCACATGGGTGAAATTGGTCTCTGGTTCCCAGATGTTTTCTGAATGGGGATAGTTCTTCCATTTGACTAGATAGGAAATCTTTCTGAAATCCCCTTTGTGAGAGAGGATTTCTTCTATCTCAAACTCTGCTTCTTCTTCCAGATCTAAGTGGTTTTCAGTTACAGTGGGGCCAAACTCGTTGGTTTGTTTGAAAGGGGAAAGGAGGGAGGCATGGAAAATATTGTGGATCTTCCAATGGTCAGGTAATCTGAGTTCAAATGCTACTTTGTTTATGGGTTTAATGACCCTAAAGAATCCTTCTCTTTTCGGCATTAGCTTTCTTCATTCCCCTTTTATTCTTAGGTTTTTGGTGGAGAGCCACATGAGGTTTCCTTTTTGATAGGGGATGTACTTTCCAGATCATGTTCGAGAGTTGTAGTCTTTTTGGGCGAATTCTATGGCACCAGAAGCCTCTTTCCAGGCTGTTCCCCATTGGTCTAGGGTATATTGTATGGCAGGTACAAATGATTTGGTTAGGCTAGGGAATCCTCTTAGAGCAAATCCAGTCATTAGTTTGAATGGGGAGGTTAGGGTGGTAGAGTGGATGGTGGCATTGTGGGCGAATTCAGCAATGGGGAGCATCTTTCCCCAAGTTTCTGGATGATTGTGACAGTATATCTGGAGATATGTTTCCAGCTCCTGATTAACTCATTCTGTTTCTCTGTCAGTTTGGGGATGATAGGCAGTGGAGAGTTTTGGATTGTAGTTTAGGGCGTGAGCAAGTTCTCTGGCAAAGGCACTGGCGAACTGGGAGCCTCTATCAGAGATTATGGAGTCATGAAGACCAAATCTAGGGAAAACACACTCTAGGAATAGCATGGCCACTCCTTCAGCAGTGACGGTTTTCGTAGTAGGGATGAAAATAGCCCCCTTCGAAAGTCCGTGGTCCACCATGACTAAAATAGTGTCCCAGGGGGGTGACGGGGGGAGGTCGGTGATGAGGTCCATAGATAGATGCTGGAAAGGGCGGGTGGCAATGGCAGGAATAGGTATGAGGGGAGGTCGGTTCAGGTGAGTGGTGGCCTTGTGTTTCTGGCAGGTGGGGCAACCGGCGAGGTATTTGTGGAGGAATCGTGCCATGCCCAGCCACCAGTAACTTTCCACCATAAATTTATACAGGCAAAAGAAGCCAGGGTATCTGGTGGTGGAGGCATTGTGGATGGCATGTGTGAGGGCGGTGCAATAGCCTTCGTCAATGTAAAGTCAACCCTGAAACCAGAGGGAATTATCCCGCAGCTCCCAATCATTGGGATTTGTGTGGGGAAAGGCAGGCTTGCTATTATTGATCCGTCAGAGTGCTTCAAGGACTATGGGGTTGGAGGGTGGGGCAGAAAGCTTTTCTGATAATGCAGTATCAATACTGCGGATAAAGATTTCGTCATTGAGGAGCTATAAAGGGGGTTCCTCCACATCCATTATGTTGGAATGGAAGAGCATATCTGCTGGGGCCATCTGGCCCCTGGGGGTGTGGATGAGTTTCAGGTCATAATTCTGAAGAAAAAGTTGCCATCTGGCATGTTGGCAGGAGAGTTTTCACAGTTCTTTAAAGTAGGTGAGGTTTTTGTGGTCCATGAGGACAGTAACTGGGTGGGCGGTTCCCATGAGGTAGTGGCACCAGTCCTGCAGGGCCACTATGATTGCAAGAAGTTCTCAATCATAGATGTCATAGTTTCATTCAGCTGGGGAGAAGGTTGAGGATCTATATGTGCACAGGTGTAGGTCTCTGTTTCCATCTTTCTGCATAAGAACCCCTCCAGCTGCTGATAAGGAGGCGTCGGTCATTACCCAGAATGGTTTGGCCAGGTCTGGATAACATAGTATAGGGGCGCGGAGGAATAGGCATTTTAATATGAGGAAGGCATTGTCTTCTGATGGGGTCCATTCCCATCATTTGCCTTTCATGGTGAGTGCAGTCAGGGGTCGAGCGAGGTTGGAAAAGTTGGGGATAAACTTCCTATAGAAGTTGCAAAATCCTAGGAATGATCATACTTGTTTGATGGTTTGTGGAGGCTTCCAGACCTCAATTACTTTAAGTTTTACTGGGTCCATTGCTATGCTCCCCTCCTTCAGTATCAACCCAAGGTATTCGACTGAGGAGGCATTGAATGTACACTTCTCTAACTTCAGGTAGAGTTGGTGGTTGGCTAGGCAAGCCAGGACTTTCTTAGTCCTTTCATGGTGAGTGGATTGGTCAGGGGAGTGGATTAACAGATCATCCATGTAGATGATGAGCCACCCCTCAGCTAGGTAGTCGGTGAAGATATTGTTCATGAGGGCTTGGAAGGTGGCAGGAGAGTTGCACAGTCCAAAGAACATGACCATTGGTTCGAACAATCCAAAGGGGGTAATGAATGCTGCTTTCCATCTGTCTCCCTTTGTTATTCGTACATTGTTGTATCCCCACCGGACGTCCATCTTGGTGAAGATTTTCGAATGCCACACTTTATCAATTAAGTCAGCAGTGAGGGGGAGTGGATAGGCATTCTTGACGGTCATGGAATTTAGATAGCAGTAATCCTGGCAGGGGTGTAGCTTCCCATCCTTCTTCTTAACAAAGAAGAAGGGGAATGCTTGGGGGGATGACGATTGGATGATCTTTCCGCTTTTTAGGTGTTCCTGGATGAACTCCTGGCAAGCGGTGGTCTTCTTGGGATTCAGTGAGTAGTTCTTCGCTCTTCTTGGGTTAAACTCTGGGGTCAACTCAATCTTGTGGTCATAGGCCCTCTCCGGGGGCATCGTAGTTGCTGCCTTTTCTGAAAATACTTCAGCAAAAGCTTTATATTCTAGGGGTAGGGTTTTCTCTTCTTTTGTCTCTTGGCTGGCTATCTCCATTGAGACCATGGTTTTCCTGATTAATTCTTCATCCATGATGCTTTCTCTGATGATTAGTTCCTTGGAAGGTTCTTCCAGGTTATCTGAGATGTATTTTGCTAGGTATCGTTGGGCAACCTGTAGGGAATAGTTCCCTTCTTCTTTTCCTACTAGGAGGATCTCTCTCTTCTTCCAGTCAATTATGGGGTTTTCTTCAGCTAACCACACCATTCCGAGTATGATTGGCATCTTTCCTTCTCCAAGAACTAACAGTCCTTGTCTCCAGGTTTGCCCTCCGATTTTCATTATGATAAATCCTTGCTGGGAGATCTCTCCTCCAGTGTTATGGAATCTGTCGGCATTGATGGCATATCATGGTTTCTTTAGGAGGGATAGGGGGATCTTCCATTTTTGTGCCCACTTGGCACTGATAAAGTTACTGGTCGCCCCGCTGTCAATCAGGGCTTCTGTGTTGATGGTTCCAGATGGGGTCTGAACTTGTACATACATTTATGGTCATGGAGTGTCGCTCCTTCAAAGTTATTACATCTGGTGGACTATTGGGGATTTGGACATCAACCGCCATTTCTCCTTCAAAAATGCTTCACTTTAGCTATCCTCTCCATGATTTCGGTTGAGAGGACATTAATGCACTCATCTTGTGATCCCTCACTGATTTCCCCTTCCTCTTCTTCAGCATATTGGTCTTCTTTATAGACCTGCTGCAGGACATTCAGGATCTCCTTCTTTGACTCTTTTTTCTCTGTGAGTATCTTCTGAATGTACTCCGAAGTCTCGTTCTTGGTGGAAGTAGCTGGCTGACTTTCTTCCCATACTTCACGCACCCTCTCCCTAGGAGAGTCTGAAGTCTTGCCTGTGGTTTTGCCAGTTCTGGGGCATTTGTGGTTTCTGATGGAGCATTCCTTCTTTTTACAAATGAAGCACAGGTTGTTCTTGATGTACCTGGCTCTCTTGACAGGGGTGAGATGTATGGCATCTATGTCCATGGCATTGGGATCCTTCATGGTTTGTCCAGTACTGCTGTCTCCTTGGTATGCGAACCTTCCTCCTCCCAGGTCTCTTATTCTCTCTAGTTGCCTGACCTGCTTCTGTGCCGATTCCATCCACCCTTTCATGGTGGCTGGCTCATTGATGCGAATGATATCCCTGGTCAGGTCGTTATTCAGCCCTCTGATGAACCATTCACAGAGG
The DNA here is from genome assembly GCA_038088875.1 of Austroboletus festivus. Lineage (NCBI taxonomy): Eukaryota > Fungi > Basidiomycota > Agaricomycetes > Boletales > Boletaceae > Austroboletus > Austroboletus festivus. The sequence goes on along the minus strand of JBBPJU010000153.1, from coordinate 27,741 downwards.
GCTCCTTCACTGGTTACTCCAGATTTAGTGGCAAGAAGCTGGAAATCTTGTATGTATTTCTAGGTGGTCTTAGCGGTAGATCCTCCCCTTTCTTGTCATAAGTTGGCTATTCTTCTTCAGGTGTCGGCTTTCTCCTCTTTCGAAATGAAGGAGGCTGTGAACTTCTCTACAAAGTCTGCCCATGTGGGTACCTTATCTTTTTCTTCTTTTGGGGTTAAAAAATAGGCTTTGGCATACACTCTTCCTCTTCCTTTCGACATCTTGTTAAGCGCGGTAACAATCCTGCTAGCATTGTCTGAGTATATGTGGGCGTTGATTTGGAAGTAGTTCTCCATTGCAGCTATCCACCATTGGGCATCCTCATTATTTCCTGAAAAGTCTGCCAGGAGGGCAGCTTTCAGTTCGGGAAGTTTGGTTTCCATTCTCTATGGCAGACCGAGAGCAAATTTGTCAGAGGTGTTCAGTTTAGCTACTTGGGTGGCGGCAATGGTCTGGGACTGGATTTGTTTGATCTCTCATTCCGTACATTCGAGGTGGGCATGGATGTGTGGGTCTGTGACTTGAGGGGGGTTCTGTGGTCTGCTGCTAAAATATTCTGGGAGGACATAGGCAGGGGTGGGATGGGGAGCTGAGAGAACAGCTGTCTTGGGTGATGCACTTTCTCTTGGTAATGCTTGAGGGAGTACTAGAATGTCCCCTTGTGGAGGAGGGGTCGTGCAGCTGGTGTACTCAACTGGGAGAGGAGATAGTGCAAATGAGGGTGATCTTCGAGTAACTTGAGGAGTACTCAGTGTGGGGTAGGGACAGGAGATAGGAGAAGTTCCAGGAGTTGGTCTGCTCCTGGGGAGTCGAAGTGTCTCTGGGAGAGGGGCCCTTCGAATAGACTCTGAGGTGGGGGAGGGAGATTCATCGTCTGATCCAGCATGTCCCTTAATCTTGGTGGTAGTACATCCCTACCTGATGAGACAGGGGGAAGTTGAAAAGAGTTAGATTCTTTTGATATGGAATGCAAGACGCAGAGCCTGAGCTTTCGTGTGACGTAGCGATCAAACCGAGGGAGGTTCGGCCCATACTGTATGCAGATGGAAAGGATGGCCTGATGGGCAGTGACGAATTTGGTGGAAAGGATAAGGTGCAGGGCTAGAACCTGTCACACTAGAACTCTCTCGAGAAATGGTAATCCATCCATTTCAAGGTACAGCTGACTCCACGTAGAATTGCATAGAATCTAACTAAGGAACATCCTATCATACATAGGTGCTTATATACCTGAAAAGGAATCATGTGGGAAAGTGTCCCCTTTATGAGATAGATCTCGATAAGGGGAACTGTCATGCACTGTGTGGACTACCTGCAGAGGGCGACCCCTTTTCCTCATGAAGGGGATCGACCATGGCTCAATGCCAACATTGCCATGGCCACCTATGAAGGCAATCCAGACGGACAGCATCAATTCTGGAATGGGGAAGCCGAGGGAGCCACCTGGGGAGAGGCACTCGAGCAGGAGGCACAAGTACCTGGATGGTGGAACATGCAGGCACCACCTGCGCAACTAGAGGAGACCACACCCATGCCAGAGTGGCCCACCGATCCTGCATGGATGTGATGCATCCATGCCTAGATCTTGTCATACGCATTCCAATTCATTTCTTATCTTTGTTATCTTTAGAACCTTATTTCCTTTGCTATCGCACTCTTACACTGGTGCGATCTTCCCCTTCCCCCATTTCCCTTCTACCTATGCAACTCTTTACCCTACAGACAGTCCCCTACTTACCCATGATCGCTTGTTATGGTTATGGCAGTGTTTCCTTCCCCTATAAATACGACTGCCTTGTACAGTAGTTCCCTTAACTAGATCTACATTTAATCTACATGGTATTTGATTCAACAGCTCCCCCTATCAGTGAAGGTTGCCGCAAGACTTAAGCCTATCCCAGACTTCTACCAGTCTACTGTCTACTATTGAGTGACAGCTGAACACTAGGGATTCTTTATGTCTCAGATCTATAACTGTAGATTGCGTCACACAATGCTCTAGCACAACTCCACCTCCGACTCCGCAGTCATTAGTAATCCATCCCCTCCATACTATATAAACTCTGTACTTTAGTTGTACATACTTCAGTTTGAATATCGACATAAACACTTAAACATCCTCCTCTCTGATCCTTCTAGTTGTTGAGCGACTTCACTCTGACACCCTCCATTCTCCGACCTTCCACTCTGAAATTCAGAACAACAGGATCCCTTGTAAGGGCACACCACATACAGTGAAGCCAAGTCCCTCTCAACCTTCTCTGACTCTGCTTCTCCGATTAACTCCGGTCCTTCACCTGTCTAGTTTTAATAGTATATTCAAACTCAAGCTTGCATCAGATCCCAACTATGAACACCCGTGTTACCAGATCATGCACTAGAGCGATTGCCAACCTCTTCACCTTCCCCTGCTTCAACCCACTTAGTACCTTCGGTAGCAGTCGCTGAGGTCCAGGGCTTGTAGAACAATTCCACAGCTTCTCCACTTGGCGCACCCCTTCTGCTTCTCAAGGCCATGCTCCTCCACCTCCATCTACCCCTGGAGCACGCATCGAGGAAATAGTAGAAGACGATGAGCAACCACCCATATTATTTCCATTCCACACTCCTAGCAACTGCAGCAACCCTGGTGATCCAGATGGGCCTGGAAGCGACCCCTTCAATGACTCTGAGCATTTGGATGTCGACCCACCCTCAGATGATGAAGAACGCATACTGCGAGACACACTGGCCAGTCTGGCTAGCACTATCAGGACTCTCGTCCGATCTTCAAAGAAACCCTCTGAAACCTCACAGTGGATGAAAGTCCAAGAACCAGATCAGTTTGACAGGACGGACCCCCGCAAACTCCAGGTCTTTCTAGTCCAATGCGAGTTAAATTTCCAAGACTGCCTGAAAGCATTTGCATCCAACTGTAGCAAGGTCACATTCGCCCAGTCATACCTAAAGGGTATGGCACTGGAATGGTTCAAACTGGACCTCCTCCAAATGGAAGACCCCATGCTCCGTCCCTTATGGATGGACAGTTACAAGGAGTTTGTTTTGGAGCTACAGACAAACTTCAGACCACACGATCTGGTCGGAGATGTGAAGCACCAGTTAGACCACCTGACTATGAAGGATGGTCAGCAAATCAATAAATACATCATTGAGTTCAATAGAATCGTGTGCTAAGTCCGGAGATATGGAGAAGGTGCCCTCCGGCACCATTTTTATAATGGTCTCCTGAACCACATCAAAGATGAAATCTTGCACCTTGGCAAACCACAAACTCTCTCCAAACTCCGCCAACTCACCCAAGCTATCAATGCTTGTTATTGGGAGCACAAGTCAGAGGTCAACCACCAGGTGAAACCTTTGAACAACACTCCCAAGGCACCCAAAAAATCCTCCGAATCTGTCACTGGCTCCTCCGGCTCTTCCAAGGAGTCAAAAGAAAAGCCCGCCAGTACCCCTACCAACTCCGGAGCATCCGCTCCCCCTAAGCCAGATTTATCATCCAAGTTAGGCAAGGATGGTAAGCTTACTGCGGCCGAGTGCAAACGCTGCTTCGACAACAAGCTTTGCATGTTCTGCGGACAGGCAGGACATGTGGCCAAGGAGTGCTCAAAGTCGACCTCGCGTGCAGCTAAGGCCCGCTCATCAAAGACTGACACTCTGAAAGCCAATCCGGAGGCCTCCTCAGAGGCAAAAAAATAGGCTGCAACCTCTGTGACTCCGCACAGAATGGAGGTTGCGTTGACTCTTCCCGTGCACCCAAGGAGATAAGACCTAACACATCCACTCTCTTAGATCCCCACTCACTCATGCCATCCGTCTCTCTAGTCTTATACAAAATCTCTCCTTTCCCTGCATTAGTAGACTCCAGTTCCTCCGACTGTTTTATAGATACAACCTTTGTCAATAATAATGGACTTTCACCCTATTCCATCTCTCTGCTCTCACTCTGTTTGTTCGATGGAACCTCCAATTCCACAATCACTCAAGCCATCGACCTCTCCTTTCATTTTACCACTGGTGATATCACTCCGACGATGTTCTATGTCACCTTGCTAAATGGTTCGTGTTTACTTGTTCTAGAACACAACTGGCTCACCTGCCACAATCTGTTGATTGATTGGGTATCGAGCAGTATCTCATTCCGGACACCCAAGCACCCCATGCCAACACCTCTGAGCTCAACTCCACAGCCTCCGGAAACCATTCCTCTGGCTGATCCTGTCCCTGCTGATTCACTGCATTTCTCAGATTGCAAAGTGCCTCCCATCACACTTATTAGTGCACCCGCTTACGTGCTCGCCTGTCACCTAGAGGGCTCTGTTCAATTTGCTATAACACTCTGTCCCTCAGAGACTGAACTCTGCTCCACTTCCACCAACCCAGAACCAGTCAATCTCTCTGGTGTCCCCCCAGAGTATCACGATTTTGCTGACATTTTCAGCAAGAGCAAGGCCTCTAAGCTTGCTCTGCACCGTGAATTCGATCTGAAGATCGACCTGGAGGAAGGAGCTTCCCCTCCCATAGGCACCACTTATTCCCTCTCTACCTCCGAGCTTGAGTCCCTCCAGACATTCCTTGATGAACACCTCTTCATGTGCTTCATCTGCCCCTCTTTCTCTGCTCACACTGCCCTAGTGCTCTTTGTCTGCAAAAAAAATGGTTCACTCTGCCTTTGCGTGGATTTCCATGGTTTGAACAAGATCACGAAGAAGGACCACTACCCACTCCCACACATCTCCAATCTCCTTGATGCTCTGAGCCACGCCCACATCTATACAAAGCTCGATCTCCAGCACACCTACCATCTTGTCCACATTGTGGACAGAGACGAGTGGAAGACTTCCTTCCGCACACACTATGGATCATATGAATGACTTGTCATGCCTTTCGGACTTATCAATGCCCCTGCAGCATTCCAGCAGTTTGTCAACTCTATCTTCACAGATCTCCTCAATGTTTCTGTCATTGTCTATTTGGACGATATCCTCATCTTCTCCAAGGACCGCATGAAACACAAAGAGCATGTCTATGAAGTGCTCTGACAGCTCCAAAAACATGGACTTTATGCCAAGCCAGAGAAATGCGAGTTCCACACTGAGTCCACAGAATACCTCAGCTACCAGCTTTTCCCCTCCGGTCTTTCCATGTCCCCTGAAAAGGTGAAGGCCATTGTTGATTGGCCCGAACCTTGGAAAGTCCATGACATCCAGTCATTCTTAGGTTTTGCTAATTTCTATTGTCGGTTCATTGCTGACTATTCCGGACTTGTGGTTCCACTTACCCACCTTACTCGCAAAGGCACTCCATGGAATTTTGATGATGCCTGTCGCTCCACCTTCCAGCATCTGAAAGATGCCTTCACTTCCACTTCTATTCTCACTCACTGGGCCCCTGATGTGCCCCTAATCATCAAGACCGACACCTCCAACTATGTGATTGCTGGCATCCTTTCTATGCAATGTCCGGATGATGACATTCACCCAATCGCATATTACTCTCGCACCCTCACAGCCCCGGAACTCAACTATGACACCCACGATAAGGAACTGCTAGCCATCCATGAGTCCTTCTGGACTTGGCGGCACTACCTTGAGGGTTCTGGAACTCCAGTGGACATTATCACCGACCATAAGAATCTGGAATATTTTGCTACCAGTAAACTCCTCACCCGGTGTCAAGCCTGGTGGTCAGAGTTCCTCTCCCAATTCAACATGGTCGTCCATTTCCGCCCCGGACGTTTGGGCGCAAAACCCGATTCCCTTACTAGACGCTGGGACATCTACCCCAAAGAGGGGGATAGGGACTACGCTTGCGTTAACCCTCAGAATTTCCAACCCATCTTCACCCAAGAGCAGCTTGCGTCGTCCCTTAGGGCAACAATATTAGCAACTCTGGTCCTCCGGGCCAGCACCTTATTCGACATCGAGTCACTCCATAGTGACATCCTGTCTGTTCTCCCCTCCGACCCTATTGCCTCCATTCACATGTCCAACCCAGAGCCATCCAACTCTCACTGGTCAGTTGACACCGATGGATTCCTGCACTTAGACGGTCGCATCTACATCCCTGATGCTGATAACCTGCACCTCAGAGTCCTCCGGTATAAACATGACCACCCGCTCTCCAGTCACTTTGGACAAAACAAGACTTTAGAACTTATCTGCCGAGAATACACTTGGCTGGGCATCCAAACATTCATCAAGGACTACATCATGTCCTGTACAGCCTGTGCTTGTGCCAAGGTCCCCAGACATAAGCCCTATGGGCTTTTAAAGCAACTCCCCATCCCCAGGAAGCCTTGGAATTCAATCTCCATGGACTTCATAGAACAACTCCCAGCTTCCTTTGGACATACCACCATTCTAGTCATCGTGGACAGACTTTCCAAACAGTGCATTTTCATCCTGACTGATGATAAGGTAACTTCTCTGGAGTTAGCAAAACTTTTCCTCCTCCATGTGTTTTCCAAGCACGGAGTCCCAGCTCATATCACCTCCGATCAAGGATTGGAGTTTGTCTCCCATTTCTTCTGCTCTCTTGGAAAAGCACTCAACATCTGCCTCCACTTCACCTCCGGATATCACCCAGAAGGTGATGGACAAACCAAGCGAATGAATCAAACCCTGGAACAGTACCTTCAGATTTACTGCAATTATCAGCAGGACAACTGGTCTGAACTCCTGCCCCTCGCGGAGTTCACATACAACAATGCTCCAAATGCTACCACTGGTATTTTGCCCTTCTTCGCCAACAAAGGTTATCACCCCAACATCTCTGTCCATCCTGAGCGTAATCTGACATCTGCCCAAGCCCAAGAATATTCTGTCAACCTTGACTCCTTGCATACCTTCCTCCGTGAAGAGATAGCCGCTGCTCAGCAAAGATATCAAGGACCTGCGGATGCCAAACGAACTCCGGCACTGGACTTCAAAACTGGTGACCAAGTTTTCGTGAAGGCAAAATATTTCTGCTCCACACGCCCCTCAAAGAAACTATCCAAAAAGAATCTAGGTCCCTACAAGATCATTGCTCAAGCAGGTAGTCTCTCCTTCACCCTCTGGCTTCCAGAGAACATGAAGTCCATACATCTGGTCTTCCATGTCTCCCAGCTGGAGCCCGCTGTTCCAAACACAATTCTGAACCATATTCAACCGCCTCCACCTCCAGTTGAGGTTGATGGCAAACCAGAGTACGAAATATCTGAAATTCTTGATTCTAAAATAGATAAAAGATGAAGAAACTGCAAGCTCCTGTACCTAGTACGCTGGTCAGGATATGAAGGAACTGATGAGGAAACTTCTTGGTTATTAGCTACAGAATTAGGCCATGCATCAGAACTCATCTCTGACTTCCACCTCCAGTATCTGGAGAAGCCTGGTCCTCACATGAGTTGACCACCAGGTTTTTCGGTACATTGGTCAAACAAAGAAATAACTATCTCTAACTAAATCATCCCCTCAATGCCATCCTCCTCCGCTCCTTCCCCTGTTCCTTCTTCCTTGTCCTCCTCTGCTACCTCCGACTCTTCTGTCCCTTCCAACTCCTCTTCCGACATGTCCTCGTTCTTGTCGTTCAGATACACCTCCACCGTCTTCAGCTCTACCATCTGAGACATCAGAAGTGCTAGGCAATTGAGCTGCTTCTTGATCGCATCCCAGTGATCATTGATCGCCTCCATGATCATCTGCGTGCACTCCCTCATCTCCAATGCCTCCCCTGACTTTGCCTTCTTCCGAGGCTGCTCTGCCTCATCTCCGCCACACTCCCTCTTCCGCTTCCTCTCCATCAATGGCTCTCCAGGCCGCTCACACTTTGCCTTCGTGTCCTTGCAAGGGATGCACACTGTCAACTTACCAGGGCCAAGCGTGCAGCTCAGCCCCCAGTCCTCACACCTCTGGCACACCAGAAGCACCTCTGCATGCCCCTTTCCTTTGTCTTGACTTTGTGCCACCACCACTCGCTTAGCCCACTCCCTGGCGGCCTCCTCTGCCTCTGCTTGCAGCCTGGTGGCCTCCTCCTCTGCTGCATTTTTCCACACCTCCTCCTCCTTCCGAGCCTTCGCTCGCCTCTGCCACTCTGCCATCTTTGCATCCCAGAGTGCATTGTCGTCATCAGGATTTTCTGCCAGGCATTCTTCCAACCAAGTATTGATATCGGAAAAATCAGACATGGTGGTTAAGTGTTAAGAAGTTGACAATGAGACCAGCCGGACTTCCACACTCCACTTCTTAACTCTGCCCATTCAACAGTGTCACATGATCCTCAAAGGCCTTCAGGGGTTCAGGCCTAAGAGGGGGATACTGTCATATCCAGCGCAACTCCGCCCCTTTGGTACAACTCCTCAGCACCTCCAGTGCGATTTTCTCTTTACCTTGTAGATATTTGACTCGGACTTGTATAGTGTTATTCCCTATGTCTCATCATTACGTTTTCCTAGTCACCCTTGATTACTTACATTCCCAGTTACCCCTAGTACCCATACCATTGATTGCTAAGAGGCATTGCCTCAAGGCAATGCTCCAGCACAACTCCACCTCCAACTCTGCAGTCATTAGTAATCCGTCTACTATATAAACTCCATAATTTAGTTGTACATACTTCAGTTTGAATATCAACATAAACACTTAAACATCCTCCTCTCTGATCCTCCTAGTCATTGAGCGACTTCACTCTGACACCCTCCATCCTCTGACCTTCCACTCTGAAATTTGAGACAACAGGATCCCTTGTAAGGGTGCACCACATATGGTGAAGCCAAGTCCCTCTCGACCTCCCCTAACTCCACTTCTCTGATTAACTCCAGAGGTCCTTTGCCCATCTAGTTTTAACAGTTTTCTAGTTCCTGGTTTACTTGTTCGGTTTCTCCATCGGTTTGTGGGTGATAGGCAGTAGAGAGGGCCACATCATATTCTAACAAGCAGGCAAGTTCCCTAGCAAAGGCAGAGGCAAATTGTGGTCCATGGTCAGAGATGCACTTGTCATGTAGGCCAAATCTTTTGAAAACATGGTGAAGGAAGAGAGATGCTATTCCTTCTGTGGATACTGTTTTGTTCATAGGGATGAAAATTACCCCCTGAGTAAGACCATGGTCAACCATGACCAATTTGCTATCCAAGCCATTACTAAGCAGGAGATCCGTGATTAGGTCCATGGATATGTGTTGGAAAGGATGGGTAGCGGTAGTAGATATGAGGGATAGTGGGGGCATAAATGGATGGGTAAGGACCTTGTTGGCCTGGCAGGTGGGGCATCCTGCAATAAAGTGGTGGATAAAAGATATTATTCCTGGCCACCAATAATCTTTAAAGAGAGTTTGGATGGTTTTGTATTGGCTGCTATGTCCTTTGGCAACTGAATGGTGGAGGGAGTGTACTAATGAATGTCAGGAGTTTTCTGGAATGTATAGTCTTTTTTGATAGTATAATTTTCCATCATTGTAAGTCCAATCTTTTGATGAAGATTGGGGAAGAGGGGCAGTCATGCCATCATCAAGGTGTTGTAGTGCTTTGAGGACTAATGGGTCTGATGAAGTGGAGTTGGTAATCTTTTCCAGGAGTGCCAGGTCAATTTATCTGATAAAGAGATTGTCGGGAAGTAGGAGTAGGTTGGTATTATCTTCCATGGTGGAGGATAGGTCTTTTTGTGAGAGGGCATCAGTGGGGGATAAGTCCTTTCCAGGTATATGGTGGAAGGTAAGGTTGAAGTCCTGTAAGAATAGTTGCCATCTGGCATATTATCTGGTAAGTTTTCATAGTTCCTTAAAGTATAATAGATTTTTGTGATCCGTTAGGATCGTTACTTGATTTTCTGTCTCTTGTAAGTAGTGTCTCCAATTTTCCAAAGCATGAATAACCCCTAGGAGCTCCCTATCATAGATATCATAGTTTTGTTCCACAGGGGATAAAGTGGAAATCTGTAGATGCACAGATGTAATCGCCATTTCCATCTTTTTGCATAAGAATCCCTTCAGTGGTGCCTATGGAGGTGTTGGTCATTACATAGAAGAGTTTCTTTGAGTCTGGAATGGATAGTACTGATTGGCTGAGAAAGTGTTTCTTGAAGGTCAGGAATGTATCATTTTCTTTCTGAGTCCATTGCCAGGTTTGATTCTTGGTGGTGAGATTTACTAGGGGTTGACAGATGTCAGAGAATTTGGGAATGAATTTGTGGTAGAAGTTGCAAAATCCTAGGAAAGATCTGGTTTCTTTAACAGTGGTAGGAGGAAGCCATTCTTCTATGGCTTTTAGCTTAGTGGGGTCCATGGACAACTCGTCTTCTGAAAGAATCATTCCTAGATAATCTACCTTTGCTGCATTGAATGTGCATTTCTCCAGTTTTAGGTAGAGTTTGTGCTCCATCATTCTTTGTAAAACCTTCTGAGTCCTTTCATCTTGTAATTCTTGTGAGGGGAAATGGACCAGTAAATCATCCATGTATATGATTAATCATCCTTCCATAATATAGTTGGCAAAGATGTCATCCATTAAGGCTTGGAAGGTGGCTGGGGAGTTGCATAGTCCAAAGAACATGACTGTTGGTTTAAACAGTTCAAAAGGAGTGATAAATGCTGCCGTCCATTGGTCCTCAGGTTTAATGAGGATGTTATTATATCCCCATCTTACATCCATCTTAGTAAACACTTTAGATCTCTTTACTTTGTCCACTAGGTTGGATATAAGGGGTAGTGAATAAGCATTTTTGATGGTATGGGAATTAAGATATCAGTAGTCCTGACAGAGTCTGAGCTTTCCATCCTTTTTGTCAACAAAAAAGAAAGGGGAGGCTTGTGGGGATTTCGATGGTTTTATCTTTCCTGCTGCTAGTTGCTCATTTAGGAATTTTCTGCAGGCTTCGCTTTCAGTGGGATTAAGGGGGTAGTTTTTAGCTTGTTTTGGAGTAAAGGAGTCATCCAGGTTGATTTTGTGGTCATATGGTCATGATGGGGGAACTAAGTGGGTTGCTTCTTCAGAAAATACTTTCTAATATTTTCTGAATTTCTGTAGGAGTTTTATCTCCTTCTTTTCTTTGTTTATGGCTAGTTCTGTAGAGATAGTAGCTTTCCTGATTTCTTCAAAATCTTCTTCATCCCCACAATGTTGGATTACTACTTCTTCTGTTGGATGGGATAAATCACAGGATAGGTATTTAATTCTCTGGTTGCCCAGTTGATATTCAGATTGTTCTTCTTCAACCAAGTCATTTCTAATATGAGGTTGGTCTTTCCACATCCTATGATTATAAAGGTTCTCTTTTCTTTTCGTCCAGTTATTTTCAGTTCTATAGTGGTCTTGTATCATATTTCTCCTCCAGCATTCTTGGTTCCATCTACATTGATGGTATTTTGTGGTTGTTGTAACCTTTCCAGGGGTAGGTTATGCTGTTTTGTGAAGGATTGGTCCATGAAACAGTTGGTGGCTCTGCAGTCTACTAGGGCTCTTGTTTTTATTGTGGTTCTTCTATCTAAGTCATGTATGAGAATTAGAATTTGAATTGCATCAGGATCTTTTGATACTAGTACAGATGGAAGTCTAGGGAGTCATGACATGTGTTATAGAATGGTGGGTGTGGCCGCCCACCCCCTTTCCTAATGAGTTGGACAGGCTGTACTTAGCCTAAATGAGGGAGACAAATGACCCACTCTGGGATGTACTGCATTTTTTTCATGAGTTGTTACTCCAAGGAGACCTCTATCAATATAGGCAGGAGGAAGACTACTATGCCGATTGGACTGCCAACCCCAATAAATTGTCACACACCATGTAGACTACCCATGGAGGGCCACTCCTTTTTCTTCTGACAGGGACAGACCATGGCTTAATGCCAACATTGCCACTGCTGCCTATGGAGGGAACCCTGACAGAAGACATCAGTTCTGGAATGGAGAGGCTGAAGGAGCAACATGGGAAGAGGTGTTAGACCAGGAAGCACAGATATCCAGCTTGTGGAACATGTAGGCTCCACCTGCACCCTTAGAGGAGACTGCATCTGCGCTGGAGTGGCCTACCAATCCCACATGGATATGACACATCCATGCCTAGATCTCGTTGTATGTACTCCAATCTATTTCTTATCTTTGTTATCTCTAGGACCCTATTTTCTTTGTGATCGCATCCTTACACTGGTGCGATCTTACCCCTTCCTCCATTTTCCCCTACCTACGTCTATCTATGTACTACCCTTCACCCAGAGGGCAGTCCCCCATCTACCCATGACCTCTCTTTATGGTCATATTGTTTCCCTTATCCACTATAAATATGACTGCCTTGTACAGTAGTTTCCCTAACTAGATCTATGTTTAATCTACATGGTATTTGGTTCAACGGCTCCCCCTTATCAGTGAAAGGTCACCACAAGACTTATGACTATCCCGGACTTCTATCAGTCTCCTGTCTACTATTGAGTAACAGCTGAACACCAGGGATTCTTTGTGTCTCAGATCTATATCCGTAGATCATGTCACATAAATGGGGAACCACATCGACAAGCTCAAGTGAACCCACAAGGGAAGACCCTGCTGCAGGGTGGTATGATTGGACTAACTCTGTGGATGATGACACCCCATTCTGACGGGTGAGATCCCCAGACTTTATTTGTAAGCACAACACCCCTACCCACTCCCCACTACATCTGCAGTTGTGCTTTGACCATCTTTTACCTGATATGATCTCATTATAGTTAGAACAGACAATTTACTATAAAATAGGTAAATTACTTACATGTGAACTCTTCCATGAATGTGAGAGAGTTCTCATGCACTGCCCTTCTATTTCTGTCCATAGGCAGTGCATGCTGACTTATTTGGAATGCTCACTCCACCTTGGCTCCTATCCACCAGGTAGTATTTCCAATTCTTTGAATGGGAACTATTTTCCATTCTATTCCCCATTTAGTATATAAGTGCCCTTGTATTATTAGATAGCCTCAGCTAAATTCTACATGACCTTATGTGGATAACAGCATACCTTGGGAAGGTGGACAGTTTACCTTTCCTTGAGAGAGTCTAAGTCCAGATCGGATTGAACCTTCAGCACCTCATTCTTATGTTCATCTATACTGGAAGGCTATCTATATTCTACATCGCCACTACCACCAGGACAAGGCTAGGAACATTCAACAACCTAGTCACCAAATGACTCCATATCTCACATTCTGTATCAAAAGAATTTAGCTCTTCCTTCCCACTCTCTGTTTTATCAGAGGGGACATTACCACCAAGATTGCACACCAACCTGGATCAGAGAACGAACTCCAGCCCCCCTCCCCAACCAGCCAAGCTATTCAAGGAGCCCCTATCCCAGAGTCACTTCGAGTCCCCAGGAGCAGACCAACTCCTGGAGCTTCTCCTATCTCCCATCCAGCTCCCTCTCTGAGTCTTCCTCAAGTTACTAGAGGAACACCCCCATCTGTTTTACCTAGCCTCCCAACTGAGAACATGAGCTGCCAACCCCCTCCTCCAAGCTTGGATCTTGGATTATTCACTCAAGCACTATCACAAGGAAGCGAATCGCCCCAGACAGCTGTTCTTGCAGCTCCCCATCCCACCCCTTCTTACCAGCACCCTTTGTATTTCACTGCAAGACCAGCCAGGGCCATTGTCTCCCCCTTGCAGAGAAGAGCCAAAGCAGTAGAAAAGGAAACTCAAGACATAATTGAGGAATGGAAACAGTTACAGATTTTAGAACCAATAAAGGGAATGGAAGAAGAATAAGAAAAGAAAGAACTCTATTATCCACCAATGACAGATAAAATATTGGAAATGAAAGCCACCCTCCCTGGGGACTTTTCTGGGAACAGTGAGGACATGCTATGGTGGATTGGGGCCATGACCAACTACTTTGAGTTGAATAAGAAGATCTATGACACAGACGTGTCCAAGATAGTGACAATCCTAAACAAGATGTCAAAAGGGAGGGGACAAGTATTTGCAGAAGGAGAGTACCTTGCTGTGCCAATGAAAGATGATGCAGACCATACCTGGTCCAAATTCGCTAAATGATTTACCAGTTTATTTGTATCAACAGAAGACCACATGGATGCGAGAAGGAAAATTGGAAGTATCAGACAGGATCGAGGGCCCTCTACCTTGAAGTCCACTCAGAAATATATTCAAGACTTCCAACTCCTGGCCACTAAAGCAGGAGTAACAGACAAGGGGGCCTTATGTGAGTGGTTTGTATGAGGCCTGAATCATGATATTGCTAGGGATATCATCCATCTTAAAGAACTGGCCACTATTAAGGAGTGATACACAGGAGCTTATAGGCAGGTATGCCAGCTCGAGCAAATACAAGAGTTATCTGGAGGATGCTATACCCACATGGGAGGTGGAGGGAAGTCATCAGGAAAGGATCCCAATGCCATGGATGTAGATGCCATCAAATTAACGCCAGTAGAGCAGGCAAGGTACATCAAGAATGGACTATGCTTTATATATAGCAAGAAGGAATGTTCCACTCGAAATCATAAGGGCCCTTGAAAGGGCAAACCATTAAAAAAAAGTGAGACAGGTGGTGGAGGATGATCCACCTGTTCAAGAGACTAAACACGATGAAACCACAGAATATATCAGGAAGATATTGGCCAAAAAGAAAGGCATGAATAAGAAAGTCCTCAGAGTTCTGCAACAGGTATACAAGGAAGAAAGGAAGGAAGAGGAGGAAGAGGAAGATGACGAAGAAACCATTGCTACACTGTCAATCAAAACCCTCGCTAAGATTAAGAAGATACAGGGTTTTTAAAAGGGAAATGGCAATCAATGTCCAAATTCCTATGACCACCAGATGTAATTGTATCTAAGGAATGGAAATCTTTGCTAATCAAAGTTCAAGTTCACACCCCATCTGGAATCATTGATATGGAAGCTCTCATTGACAGCAGAGCAACAGAAAACTTCATAAACACACATTACATATGAAAATGGAAGCTACCCCTCTCCCCCATAAAGTCCCCATGGAAGGCCTTGAATGCAGACAGATCCACAAATCAAGAAGAAAGTATTACTATTACCCACTGAATGACAGTAATGCTATGGATCAGAGAAAGCAAGAAACGACAGTCCCTCATGATACTTAAAAGTGGAAAAACCCCAATAATATTGGAAATGGCCTAGTTAGCTGAAGAAAACCCCCTGATCAACTAGGAAAATCAAAAGGTAGTCCTCCACAAGAAAGAGGACGAGGGCAACCATCCAGATTTGGTCACAGCCCAATGGTACTTCGGTACTTAATGAAGTACATAACAGAGGACTTCGATTACCCAACAAAAGACCTCATAATCAGAGAAGATCTCAATGAGGAGATCAGGAAAACCACTATC
Source organism: Austroboletus festivus (assembly GCA_038088875.1). Classification (NCBI taxonomy): domain Eukaryota; kingdom Fungi; phylum Basidiomycota; class Agaricomycetes; order Boletales; family Boletaceae; genus Austroboletus; species Austroboletus festivus. The sequence continues at coordinate 12,387 of JBBPJU010000153.1, read as the reverse complement.
TTAACAAAGATAGCTGCCAAACTGGAAAAGGAGGAAGTCATTCTATCTCAGGAATACACTGAGTACTGGAAGGTATTCTTGGATGAAGGAAACACCACCATGCCACCAGAGCAGCTGTACGATCATAGGATTAAACTAGAAAAATACTTCATCCCAAGAAGGGCAAAGAACTACTCTCTTAACCCCAAAGAAGAGAAGGCATGCAAAGCCTTCATCAGCAAACATCTAGCTGCAGGAAAAATCACAAAATCCAAGTCACCACAAGCCTCTTCATTTTTCTTTGTAGCAAAGAAGGATGGGAAACTACAACCATGTCAAGACTATAGATATCTCAACTCAAAAATCATCAGAAATGCCTATCTGCTCCTCCTCACCACCAACCTCATCAACAAGGTCTGCGGATTGTCCATCTTCATGAAAATGGATGTGAGGTGGGGATACAACAACATCCAAATCCACCTGGATGATAGATAGAAGGCAGCATTCATCACCCCATTCGGACTCTTTGAGCCCACAGTGATGTTCTTTGGGCTGTGTAATTCCCCTGCCACCTTCCAAGCCCTGATGGATGACATCTTCGCCAACTACCTCGCTGAAGGATAGTTGATCATCTATATGGACAACTTACTGATCCATTCTGCAAATCTCGAGGACCATCGGGAGAGAATCCATAAAGTGTTAGCCAGGTTGGCAGAATACAAACTATACCTTAAACTGGAAAAATGCACCTTTGCCACCACAAGGGTGGAGTACTTGGGAATGGTACTCATCAAAGGAAAGATGGAAATGGACCCCATCAAAGGAAAGATGGAAATGGACCCCATCAAATTGAAAGCCATCCAGGAATGGCAACCCCCCGCCACCATAAAGCAAGTGAGATCCTTTTTAGGATTCTGCAACTTCTATAGGAAGTTTATCCCCAACTTCTCCTGCACCACACGACCCCTGATGGCCCTCATCACCAAAGGAAAAAGGTGGGAGTGGGGGCCTGACAAAAACAACACCTTCCAGGCACTACGAAAGCAATTCCTGTCAGCTCTGATACTCTGATACCCCAACTCCTCCAAATCCTTCACACTAATGACCAATGCCTCCCTCTTCACAGCTGGGGGGGTCCTAATGCAGAAGGATGGGAACAGGGACCTCCACCCATGCACTTACTGATCCTCCACATTTTCCCCAGCAGAATGGAACTATGATATCCATGACAGGGAATTGCTAGCTATCATCCTCACCCTACAGGACTGGCGACATTACCTCACCAGAACGGCCCACCCAGTAACAGTCCTAACGGACCACAAGAACCTTACCTACTTCAAGGAACCCCATAAACTATCATGAAGACATGCTGATACAGAATGGTGGATGTGCCCTCCTACATCGTTCCCTGAGGAGTTGGACAGGCCATATCTGGCCTGGATGAGGGAGACGAATGACCTGCTATGGGATGCCCCGCGTTTTTTCTCAGAATTGCTACTGAGGGGGAACTTGTACAACTATTGGTGGGAGGAAGATTTCATTGCAGACTGGGATGGAAACCCTGATGATTGGGCTCGCTCTCCACCCCCGGTGGAAGAGTTGTCCAGGAGGGGCAATACCGACAATACCGACTGGTATTCTTGGGAGACAGGCCCTGAGAACACCCCATTCTAATCAGACAAGATCACTCCTTAGTTATTCTTCGTAAGCACCATCCCCATACCTACTCCACACAGCATATGCTGTGGTGCTTTAACTCACCCCTTTATCCTGAGATCTTGTCTAAGAATGAAATGGTTATATTTATCTTTACCACAGATATATTTATAACTACCTATATGTGAACTCTCCCATGACTGTGGGAGAGTTCTCATGCACTGCCCTTTCGCATTTCATTCAGGGCACTGCATGAAGCCTTTTATGAATGCTATTAACACTTCCTTTGAAGAGGCAGTGTTCCCCAAGAGATCGAGCCTTCCCAGAGTGGTAGCAGTATTGCACCCTTGGGGAGGAATCTCTTCACAGAATACTTTCCCATCTATTCCCCATTTAGTATATAAGCGCCCTGTATTCTCAGAAGTACCTTAGCTAAATTCTACGTGATCTTATGTGAAGTACAGCCATACCTTGGAAAGATGGACAGTTTATCTTTCCTCGAGAGAGTTCATGTCAGGATCGCCCTGAACTATCACCATCTAATCTTAACCTTCATCTATGCAGCATGGCTTGTTATCTTCTTTCAGGCCAATACTATTGGACCTAGGCTTGGACATTTAAACATCATAGTCTGGAACTGACTCCACATCTCCATCTCATATCACATGCCAGGTGGCAACTATTTTTACAGAATTATGACCTATGGCTGGTCCACATCCCCAGGGGCCAACTCGCCCCAGCTGACATGCTGTCCTGACTGGACATTCTCCATAACAAGGAACCCCCTCTTCAGCTCCTTGATGACAAAATATTCATCCAGAGCATTGACACTGCCCTCTGTAAGAAGCTTGAGGGCCCACCCAATGATCCAACCATGATTGACACCATATCATGCCTAAAGCATGGAGAACTGGTCTTTCTCCACACCAACCCTGCTGACTGGACCCTTGACGAGGGTAACCTTTACTACCAAGGCCATCTTTACATCAATGAAGATCATTGGCAACCCCTGGTACATACCATCCACACCACCAACACCACTGGCCATCCCGGCTTTTATAGACTATACAACATTTTGGCCACTGACTTCTGGTGGCCAGGAATGGCCTGCTTTATCCATAAATATTTGTCAGGATGTCCCACCTGCCAAAGGCACAAAGTGATTACTCATTCCATCCGACCCCCCATTATTCCTATCCCTGCCACAGCAACCTGTCTCTTCCAACACCTATTGATGGACCTCATCACTGACCTACCCCCCTCCGGTAGCTTTGACACTATTTTAGTCATGGTGGACCATGGACTTTTGAAGGGGGCTATTTTTATCCCAACTACTAAATCAGTGACCATCAAGGAGATCACAACCCTTTTCCTGGAACAGGTATTCATTCGATTCAGGATACATGATCTGGTCATCTCTAACCAAGGCCCCCAGTTCACCAGTGTGTTCACCGGAGAACTGGGCTGACTACTAGGATATGACTCGAAACTATCCACCATGTACCACCCCCAGATGGATGGGGAAACTGAACAAGTAAATCAAGAACTGGAAACTTATTTGCAGATCTATTGCCATAATACCCCAGACTCCTAGAGCACTGTACTGCCAATCACCGAGTTCACCCATAACTCTGCCCCACATTTGACCACCAAGACAACACCATTCCTATTAATGATGGGGTTTTCCCTGAGGGGATTCCCCCAGATAACCAAATCCTTCATCCCAAAGGTTCAATTCTCCCTTGAATAATGGGGGAAAGCCTGAAAGGAAGCCACGAAAGCCATCACATTCACCCAGAAGGATTATAATAAATGACAAAAAGAGAAAGGCACAATCTACACCCCCTTGAGAAAAGGGGACTGGGTGTGGCTGTCCATGAAGAACTTACAAACAAAAGGGGAACTCCGAAAGCTCCTACTGAAGAGGGAAGGGCTGTTTAGAATCATGTAAGAAATCAATAAGGTAGCATTTGAACTCAAACTACTGACTACATGGAAAATACACAACATTTTCCATGCCTCTCTTCTCACCCCTTTCTCCTCCTCCACCAAATACGGACCTACTGCCCCCGAAGAACCCCTAGATCTGGAAGACGATTCCCCAGAATATGAAATCGAATCCATACTTTTCCACAAGGGAACTAAAAATAACTGTCTATTTTTGGTGAAATGGCAAAACTACCCAGATTTGGAAAACACCTGGGAACCGGAAAATAATTTCACCCACATTGATGAGACCCTGAAAGCCTATAAAAAGGCTTACAGGATATCACCCTAAAATGGACCCTCGCCCAAGAACATTTCTAAGTCACAGCAAGAGACACCTGATATTCTGAATTCAAATCTGGACAATGATGCCACTACCTCCACTCCCATGCTGTTATTGCCTGGTGGTACTGCCCCTTCAAGTTGTCACGCACCATGTGGACTACCCGCAGAGGGCCACTCCTTTTCCTTCTGATGGGGACAGACCATGGCTTAATGCCAACATCGCCACTGCTGCCTATGGAGGGAACCCTGACAGAAGACATCAGTTCTGGAATGGAGAGGCTGAAGGAGCAACCTGGGGAGAGGTGTTAGACCAGGAAGCACAGGTACCCGGCTGGTGGAACATGCAGGCTCCACCTGTGCCCTTAGAGGAGACTGCATCTGCACTGGAGTAGCCTACCAATCCTGCATGGATGTGACGCATCCATGCCTAGATCTCGTTGTATGTACTCCAATCTATCTCTTATCTTTGTTATCTCTAGGACCCTATTTCCTTTGTGATTGCACCCTTACACTGGTGTGATCTTACCCCTTCCTCCATTTTCCCCTACCTATGTCTATCTATGTACTATCCTTTGCCCAGAGGACAGTCCTCCATCTACCCATGACCTCTCTTTATGGTCATATCATTTCCCTTATCCACTATAAATACGACTGCCTTGTATAGTAGTTTCCCTAACTAGATCTACATTTAATCTACGTGGTATTTGGTTCAACGGCTCCCCCTTATCAGTGAAAGGTCGCCGCAAGACTTACAACTATCCCGGACTTCTATTAGTCTCCTGTCTACTGTTGAGTGACAGCTGAACACCAGGGATTCTTTGTGTCTCAGATCTATATCTGTAGATCACGTCACACAAGTACTCCCTCTACCACTATTAGAATAGTCTCTTAAGGGATCTTATTCCATCAACCTATTTCCCCATCCATTCCTGTCCTTACTGCCACAATCAGGGATGCATATAATCTAGACACCACCCCAAGACTAGAACAATCTTACCTCTATCACAACCTCCTTCATTCCCCCTATGTCACAGCCTGGCTTTATGCACACCGATGAGACAAGCTCATGGTCCGAGTCTGCTCTGTCATCTTGCTCTACAATGCCTATGCCTCCCTTCAAAACTCTGCCTCCTGTGAGATGGTTGGCCCATTCTCCACCACCACCTCCCCTCTCTTATCCATCTGCTTTGTCTACCTTGGAGTCCAACTCGTTCATGTCTTACACAAGATGGGATTTGGAGAGGTTGTGGGCCACCTTCCTCTTGTCCCAACCAACTCTGTCCTAGTGGACATCATCACCACCCTCTCCCCAAACATCCGAAAATGAGTTGTCTGAAACTGAGGTCTGGTTAGATGGACCACTGGATCTATGGTGGGATGCCTACCAACTCCTCATGTGGAGGACATCTTCTACCAACCCCAAGGACCAAGCCCAGGCTTGGATGGAAGAGATCTTGATCCCGACCAACCTTCTGACCCCCCACCCCCCTCCCAACTGGCAGATCCACCATATGTGTATCAACATGACATGGACCCCCCAGTCCCTGTCACAGTCTTCACTCCTCCACCTCGACTCGGTCTACTCGACCAACTCTCCTTGCCACCACCTCTCATTCATGGCCTCCATTCCCTCTCCACCAACCTCCTGGAGGACAACTCCCTCCCCCTCTTCTTCTGCGACCGATGTTGCACTCATTACTCCAATAGATGGCACTGCCCACTCTCCATTTGCCCCTGTTGTTCATGACAGGCTCCCAGACACTCCCCTTTTTGATGCCCCACCCTCTCCCCCACCAAACTCCCTAACTTCTGCCCTGACTGTGGGAGGGACCATGATGACTACTGGCGATGCATCTTCTATGTCTGTAGAGGATGCCACCACTGCTCCCTAGGACATTCCCCAAGTTCCTGTCCATCCCTCTCCTTTGAGGACATGGATGACGAGTGACTGGAACCGATATCAAGGGACAACCCCAACTTACTCAAAGATGGTGTGGACATTGGAGATGATGGTGGATGGTGGGAACCATCCTATTTACCCAGAGGAAGAGGGTAATGTTACAGAATGGTGGGTGCGGCTGCCCACTCCCTTTCCTGATGAGTTGGACAGGCCATACTTGGCCTGGATAAGGGAGACAAATGACCTGCTCTGGGACGTACTGCATTTTTCTCATGAGTCCTTACTCTGAGGAGACCTCTACCAATATAGGCAGGAGGAAGACTACTACACTGATTGGACTGCCAACCCTGATGAATGGGGAACCACATCAACAAGCTCAAGTGAACCCACAAGGGAAGACCCCACCACAGGGTGGTACGATTGGACTAATCCTGTGGATGATGACACCCCGTTCTGATGGGTGAGATCCCCAGACCGCATTCATAAGCACAACACCCCTATCTGCTCCCCACTGCATCCACAGTTGTGCTTTGACCATCTTTTACCTGATATGATCTTATTATAGTTAGAACAGACAATTTACTATAAAATAGGTAAATTACTTATGTGTGAACTCTCCCACAAACATGAGAGAGTTCTCATGCACTGCCCTTCTATTTCTGTCCATATGCAGTGCATGCTGACTTATTTGGGATGCTCACTCCACCCTGGCCCCTATCCACCAGGTAGTATTTCCAATTCTTAGAATGGGAACTATTTTCCATTCTATTCCCCATTTAGTATATAAGTGCCCTTGTATTATTAGATAGCCTCAGCTAAACTCTACATGACCTTATGTGGATAACAGCATACCTTGGGAAGGTGGACAGTTTACCTTTCCTTGAGAGAGTTCAAGTCCAGATTGGACTGAACCTTTGGCACCTCATTCTTACATTCATCTACACTGGAAGGCTATCTATATTCTATATCACCACTACCACCAGGATGAGGCTAGGAACATTCAACAACCTAGTCGCCAAATGACTCCACATCTCACATTCCATATCAACACAATTTCACACCCCCTTCTTAAAAACCCTTTACTTTGGCAATGCAAGTGATCATTTCTGCAGAGAAGGTGGATTGGACTTCCACCTTTGCTACTGTTTCTTCTTTTCCTTCATCATCTACTTCCATTAGTATATAGTCTTCATCATACACTTATTTCAACACCCAGAGAAGGTCACCTTGATTAACCTTTTTCTTGCTTGTAAGCTTCTTTATATATTCATCAGCTACTCTGGTGGGTTGCTCTTTTACTTCATGGATCTTTTCCTGAGGTTTCACTTGTGTTCCTCAGCTGGTTCCTTGTCCCTGAGGGCAATCCCTGAGATGTTTCCTTGTTGAACAGCTGATCTTATGGCATATGAAACATTGGTTCTCTCTGATGTGTTTAGCTTTCTTAACAGGGGTAAGTCTGATGGCATCTACATCCATAGCATTTGGGTCTTTAGATCTTCCTCCTCCTCCAGTCCCAGAGTAGGAGAGACAGTTTCCTCATAAGTCTTGTTCTCGTTCTATCTGTCTCATTCTTTGATATGACTTATCAATCCATTCCTTGAGAGTGTCCAGTTCTTTTACCAGGACGATGGGGGAGGAGATGTCAAAGTTGAGTCCCTTGACGAACCATTCACATAATACTCCTTCACTCTTTTCCTTTGAGTTGGCAGCTTCTAGTTGGAAGTCTTGGACGTATTCCTATAAGTTGGTCATGGTGGACGGTCCTTATTTTATAAGCATCTGGATCAGTTTTCTTCAGCTGTCCTTATGAAATTCTTCTGATATGAAGGAATTGGAGAAGTTGATGGCAAAGTTTTCCCATTTTAACTTTCTCTTGTCTTTATTAGTCAGTCTGTCATTGGAGGTGTACCATCCTTCTGCATATACTCTTCCTCTCCCTTTGCTCATCTTATTGAGGGCAGTTAAGATCTTCTTCTGTTCAGTGTCATAGAGGTCTTCATTCATAAGAAAGTAGGCAGTCATGGATAAGATCCACTACTTAGCATCTTCTGCTTTTTCTGAAAAGTCTGCTGGGCATTCTGCCCAAAGTTCCTTTGTTGCCATTTTCTTCTTTGGTGGTACTGGTATGCTAAGGGTAAAGTCTTGATCCTCATCATCAAGATCTATCTGAATCAGTTCTGGTTCTGGGGTGGATGGTCTGCTCTCATGAGACTCTGGCTCCCTTCTCAAATTATCTGAAGATAAAGGTGGTAGTTCAACAGGTATAGGAGATGGATCCCTTCCAGCGAAGACAGTCTCAATAGTAGGGATTGGAGGTGCAGGTTCTGACAAAGAAGGTCGTCAATGCAAGCGGTATTGACTGGTGAGGGGTGGATGAGATGTCCCAGCAATTCTGCTTCTTCCTAGGATTCAAATAGATCGAAGAGGAACTGGGGTGTTTCTGATGGCCTCAGCTTGGTCATCTGGCTAGTCGGAGTCCAAGTCGGAGTCCACTGGGATGGTATACCTTTCTGATGAAATCTTGCCTGTTGGTAAGTACCCTTCTTGTAGTTACAAGGGGTGATAGTTCAGCTAGATCTAATGTTATGCTTGACAAGCATAACACCTAGTCTGATCCTTTATTGCAGCATGCACTCAATAGTAGCATGAAGACTAATAAAAATCCTGAGGATAAGATTGCTGCAGTGACTCTTTCACACTGAGGAAACTAGACACCACACTTGTGATTGCATAGATCTAGCTGGGGTTACAAGTACAAGTGGCTACCATATTTATAGTGATCCCCTAAGGTATAGATCCTATATGTGGAAAGGAAGAGGCACTGCAGATCAAGATCCACAAGTGCTACACCTTATATGAGGCAAAGGAACAAGGTAGTTGATACGGTACGCAGTACGTGAAGCCCGAGTTTCCTGGCAACGTAATGATCGACGTAGCTGAGGTGAGGGCAGCGATGGATGAATCCGGTAAGGATGTTGACTCTGGCGTGGGTGCCTAGCGTGTAGACGATGTAGTGGTGGTTGAGGCAATGCCTCAGAAGAACTCTCTCGATGAACGAAGAACCTTCTTTGCTCAAAGGTGCAGCTGACTCCACATTGGATTGCATAGAATCTAACTAAAGAAACTCTAAAGTTACATGGGTGCTATTTATATGTAAAAGGGAATAAGGTGGGAACTTATTCCCCGTGGGGGTTTCGGAATACTACCTGCTATAATAGAAGCAGGGAATGGAAGAGCATCCTTAAACGGAAAGGGGAAATGAAACTGTAAGTACCGTAATTGACGGCATGCACTGCCTATGGAAAAGAGGAAGGGCAGTGCATGGGAACCCTCCCACAGTCGTGAGAGAATCACCTAATGGATCAAAGAGGGATATATGAGATCTATTGGGTAAAAGGGAGGTAATACCTAATCCGGCGGATGCTGTGTGGAGCGGGAAGGGTGGATAGGTAACTAATGGTAACTGTGGAATAGATCGAATATATCCTAAAAGGATCAGCGAAAATAAATAAAAGGAAAAAGAACTCATTCGGAATTAAAGGGGAACATATTCTCACGCCTCCTCACGTAATCGTATAACTCCTGGGCATTCCAGGTAAACCACTCCTCGTCCCCTGGGGGAACGTTCTCCTGGTTGTCTGGCAGCGGGGGCGATGCTGACCAGACCTCTATCGACTCTCCCCAAGCTAAAGAGCTTGAGAAGTCGTCCTGCATTTCGGCAAAATGTCCTGAGGAAAAAGAAAAAGACGGCGCATCCAACGCCTCTGGGTATGGAGTGGGGGAGCATCTCCATCGTTCTGTAACAGTAGTCCAATAATGTGGTAAATGAAAAGGGGGCATTGATGCCTGATATACCAGATAAGAGAAATGAAAGGAAAACAATGAGGCCTCCATAAGGAGAGCCAAAGTAGTGGTACATCAATGGAGAGGTCATTGATAGAAGATCTGAAATAGATCAACAACCAAAAATATCCTCAATACTGAGGTGGAAAGAAGAACTCAGTGTTTGGGTATCCAAAGGAAAAATAGGGGCCCCTTTGATTAACTTTCTACCCACTAATCTGCCCACTCATCAATAGTAGGCCAGGCTGGCTCTTCCTTCAGAGGAGGGTCAAGCTCATCCACATCATACTCATTTCCCATCCAGAGCCAACATGTTGTACAATGACAGTCCTTCCTACTGCTGAGATAGTCACTATCGAGGATCGTAACACCGATGGAGCAGACTCTATCTTGGTCGTGATGGACCACAGACTTAGCCGGGGGGCAATTTTCATCCCAACTACTAAAACAGTCGATGCAGCAGAGGTAGCAACCCTATTTTTCAAGCATGTCTTCCCACATTATGGACTATACTCCAAGGTCATCTCAGATAGGAGCCCACAATTCACATTCACCTTCACCAAGGAACTAGCCAGATTACTCAACTATGATGTGGCCCTATCCACTGTGATGCGATCTACGGGTATAGATTCTAAACACAAAGATATTGCCAAGTTCAAGCTGTCACTCAACAGTAGACAGGAGACTGATAGAAGTCTGGGATGGTTAAGGTAAGTCTTATTGGTGACCTTCTCCTCAGGGGTGACCGTTTGAACCAAATACCATGTAGATTAAACGTAGATCTAGTTAGGGAATACAAGTACATAGGCAGCTCTATTTATAGGGATAGGGGAAACTACTATGGCCATAAAGAGCGACCACAGGAAGGGGGGGAAGCTGTCCATAGGGCATAGGGTTACAAGAGATAAGCATAGGTGAGGGAAGTAGAGATCACACCAGTGTAAGGGTGCAATCGAAAAGAAACTAAAGTTCAAAGATAAGAGAAAGAGTTCATACCAAGATAACAGGAAGGGCATGGATGCGATCACATCCATGCGGCATCTGTGGGCCACTCAGGTGCAGGAGTGGTCTCCTCCAGGTGGATCAGTGGTGCTTGGACATTCCACCATCCTGGGACTGCATCACCCAAGGGCTCCTCTCCCCAGGTAGCTCCCTCGGCTTCTCCGAACCAGAATTGATGGTGCATGTCAAGGTTTCCCCTGTAAGCAGCATTGGCGATGTTGGCATTGAGCCAGGGGCGATCCCCTTCATGAGGAAAAGGGGTGGCTCTCCGCAGGTACTCCACCTGGTGAGTGACAGCCACCACTACCCCCTCGGCCTCTTCATCACCTATTACCCCAGAGGAACAAGCCTTTCTAGATCGTGTCGAAGCTTGATGGTCTGGTGGTGATAATACTCTCCCCCTGTCACCTCATCACCCCCGCTATCATGAAGCCTGCTTTTCCTGTCACCGTCTAGGTCATGTCAGAATAAACTGCATCTTCCATCAGTGTGCCCATTGCCTTAAATGGCATCCAGGGCATATCCAACATTCCTGCCCACTTTGTCATTGAACTCCTTCCCAATCATCCTCATCATCCTCTGCTTCCCATCATGCTACTACCCATTTCGCTTTACCAATTCTGCCTCCGCCAGGAATCCCTTTTCCTCACCGAACTATGGGACGTGGTCATCCTCAAAGATCTCCTCCTCGTCCTCATTCTCCAAGCCCTCAGTCCGAAGGATCTCTCATCGATATGTATGATCCCGTCACTGAATCCAATATGATGGGGGATGTCTGTGATATCTGAAGATGAGACTAAACTGGCTGCTGTGTGCTGGCTCATCTCAGGCTCTCACTGTGATTTCGAGTATACAAAGGGGGTAATGTTATGATTCATTTCCATTTCGCATATAACCATTGTACCAACTCTAGCCTTTCTCTTCCACTTGGATAATCCTATTGGGATAAGTCCAATTAGCTTTCAGACTGAGTCATATTCTTTTATTCTTGCTTATTCATTCATATTTAGTAATCGGCCTGATTACTCAGTTGCTATCTGTCATCATGAGTCATCGTCTGACTCATCGATTATTCTTTGACATTCTATTACATTCTATATGACTCATTTATGGACAGCCTCGTTTCCATTCAAGGCAGTATTCCCACACTGCCTCTCATTCCCTTTCACTATATAAACCTGTCTGATCACTGCCATGTACCTTAGTCTAGTTCTCCCTTACAATCACATCTCTTGTGCTTGTCCTCTTGTCAGACTTCTGAGTGTTCTCTTCCACTCAGTCTCCCTGACCCTAGTCTTCATCCTACTCTGAGTGGATGCTCCTCTTCTTGAACTCTTTGAGTATTCACTAGATGATACTCTAACAACCGAACCCTTAAGGGCTACACTTGGACTTATCCAGTACAAGCGTAACAGTTATAGCCCATTGGGCTCTGATGGCCACTATTGGTAGAATAAGTGATCATTTTGTGCCTTATGATATAGGCATATGCTTGAACAGCTTTGCTGATAAGTTCTTAAATAGATCAATGAATTGAACTTAGAGGTAGTTATATGTTATGACTATAATAAAAATTAGTTGAAGTGATTGTATATGCAATTGTATATTAATCATGATGGGTAGTAACAGACCTATGTGTACTAGAGTTGCTAGATTATAAATATGACAGCAATTGTAACTGAAGCTATTCAATGATAATATAATAACAAAGGTTCAATTAGATGATTATATATTGA
>JBBPJU010000152.1:0-36924 GCA_038088875.1 Austroboletus festivus | reverse complement strand
GAACTATAGGACAGTGAGGATTTATCGACATTAAACTTGCGAGACAGTTCGCCTTCCTTAATGGCAGCAGTTTCCTGTTTGAGGCTGAGTCGGCTAGACAGATCAGAGGAGAATCAGCAGATAGCAAAGAATGAGAGAATCTTCTTCCTCTCCCGATTCATATCAACAAACCTCTTATGAAAGTTAAGGGACCAGAAATTTTGGAAAGATCTAAAGAGGAAGTTGACGAGGTGCCTTCCAGACAACTTATCCCCCCAACCATGCTGTCCCCCCACTCCATACCCAAACACCCTCAGTGATCTAAGCAACCTCTCTCCATCAGAATCTCCAATCAAAATGTCTTCCCAACTTCACCTACCCACCCCAGAACCTATCAATGCTATCAATATGGAAGTCTCCACCATCTTTGACCATCCTGCCCAAACTACACCTGCCTCTACTGTAGACAGGATGCCCCAGGACATCCCCAACATCTCTGCCCCAATCGCAACAAGGGTGGATCTAACTAGGTAGATGGTGGATTGGGATGAGATTGATGAGGTTCATTGACCTTATAGATGGGGTAATCTCATGCATCACATAGACTACCCACAGAGGGTGACCCCTTTTCCCTCTGAAGGGGACAGATTGTGGCTCAATGCCAACATCACCACCATCACTTATGGAGGAAACCTGGAGGGATGACATTAGTTCTGGCAAGGAGAAGCAGAGGAAGCTACTTGGGGCAAGAAACTGCTGGGGGATTTCATCCCAGGATGGTGGAATGTGCAAGCACCACCCATCCACTTAGAGGAGATGAAACCCATGCTGGAGTGGCTCATAGATGCCACATGGATGTGATTGCATCCATGCCCTTTGATCAGATATGTACAAACCTTTTTCCTTATCTTTGAACTCTTTTTCTTTTTGATCACACCCTTACACTGGTGTGATCTCTTATTCCTTCATCTATGCCTATCTTCCATAATCCTTTGCCCTATGGGCAGTCCCCCCCTTTTACCTATGATTGCCTATTATGGTCATAGTTATTCCCCCTATCACTATATCTATATACAGTAATTCCTTAACTAGATCTATGTTTAATCTATGTGGTATTTGGTTCAAATTGTTATCCCTAAGTGAGGGCTGTAGTCTAAAAACTTACCCAATATCCCAGACTTCTATTAGTCTTCTGTCTACTGTTGAGTGACAGCTAGAACTTAGGTGAATCTTTGTGTCTTGGATCTATACCTGTAGATCACATCATAGAAAGTAGCTAAAGATCACTCACTTCCTACATTGGTTATAATGAGAAAGATTAAAGACATGGGGTGAGCATAATAGAAAGCAATCAAAGATGACTCACAAACTATATGGAGTATAACAAGAATGATAGGAAATGTGATATAAGTATAACAAAAAGAAGCCAAAGATGACTCACATTCTAGACATGGTATAAAAAATAATCAAGAATATGAGAGGAATATGATAGAAAGAAGCCAAAGATGACTTACAGCCTAGATATGGTATAACAAGGATAATCAAGAATGTGAAGCAAGTATAATAAAAAGCAGCCAAAGATCACTCACTTCCTATATTGGGTATAATAAGGAAGATTGAGAATATGGAACAAGTATGATAGAAAGCAGCCAAAGTATAATAGGGATAATGGGGAATATAAGATGAGTGTGATAGAAAAAAGCCAAAGATGGCTCACAGCCTAGATATGGTGCAATAAAAATGATTGAGAACATAAAATGAGTATGATAGAAAGCAGCCAAAAATTATCCACTCTCTACATGGAGTGTAACAAGGATAATGGAGAAGATGAGATGAGTATAATAGAAAGTGGCCAAAAATCACTTACTTCCTGCATCAGGTGTAACAAGGATGATGAAGAATGTGAGATGAATATGATAGAAAGCAGCCAAAGATGACTCACAGCCTAGATGTGGTGTAATAAGGATGATTAAAAATGTGAGATGAGTATGATAGAAAGCACTGAAAGATCACTTACTTCCTATATTGTGTATAGCAAGAATGATTAAGAATGTAAGACAAGTATGATGTAAAACAGCCAAGGATGACTCACAGCCTAAATGTGGTGTAGCAAGGATAACCAAGGACATGAATCAAGTAAGATAGAATGCAGCCAAAGATAACTCACCTTCTACAACAGGTGTAACAAGGATAATTGAAAACATGAGACAAGTGTGATAGAGAGTAGCCAAAGATGACTCACTCTCTGCATAAGGTATAATAAGGATGATTGAAAACATGAGACAAGTGTGATAGAAACCACCCAAAGATCACTCACAAGCTATATGAGGCATATGTAACAAGGATGGTTGAGAACATGAGACAAGTATGATAAAAAAACAGCCAAAAATCACTCACTTCCTACATCAGGTGTAACAAGGATGATGAAGAATGTGGGACAAGTATGATAGAAAGCAGCCAAAGATAACTTACAGCCTAGATATGGTGTAACAAGGATGATAGAGAGTGTGAGATGAGTATGATGGAATGCAGCCAAAGATTACTCACTTCCTATATCAGGTGTAACAAGAATGATGGAAAACATGAGATGAGTATGATAAAAAGTGGCCAGAGATTGCTTACAGCCTAGATGTGGTATGAGAAGGGTGATTGAGAATCTAAGACAAGTATGATAGGAAGTAGCCAAAAACCACCCACTCTCTACCTCAGATATAACAAGGATGATGGAGAACATGAGATGAGTATGATAGAAAGCAGACAAAGATCACTCACAACCTAGATGAAATGTAACAAACAGTGTTGGTTATGAGAAAATACATTGCAGTGAATCATCACCCACATGCTGAATATGGTGACACAAATATAATCGAGAATGTGTGGGGCACATAATACCACATAGTTAACTTTCACTTACAGCCTTCATCAATTCAACAAGAGAAATCCAGAATCATGAGATGGGTAACAATTTAGTTCAATCAGCTATCACTTACTTGCTAGAATTGTGTGAAACAGGTACAATCGTGAATGTGAGATGTGTATCATTCACTGCAGCTGACCATGGGGGTGACACACCACCTAAATAATATTACAGGCGCAAATCGAAAGCAGGAGATGGGTGATTGTATAATGCTGCTGACCATCACTCACGGCCTAAATAGAGTGAGCATGAGATCTTTGCGATACAATGAAGTTCACCATCACCCACTTGCTAGATGAGATGAAACGTGTGCGATCAAGGAAACCGTAAGTCGGACATGATCTAAAACAGTCCATCACTGTTAACATACCATCAATTCTGAGCTATCATCAACCATCTATATATGAATGTTAAGCGGTACATCATCGGTATGGCAGTTAGTGCGATAGGATAACCAACTGACATTGCAGTGTTTTTACTCGGGGGGGTGAGTTGGATTTTGCAGAGATGGACGAGATGATCAAAAGACCGATCAGCTATTGCTGTCTTATAGTTGTGCGAAAAATGCGGAGTTCTGACTTTCACCGCGGCGCTAGCAGTAGTTCTAAAAACGAATATAGAATATGACTTACAATTTTGGAGTTGCCAGCGCCGGAATTTAAAGTTTGTTCGTGATTCCAAAAGTTCGAAAAGACTTGAAGCTGTTACATCGTGTTCCAAACGTAGTGCCAAATTAAAAGTTCATCCCACTACAAAATGTTAGTGACAACTCTAAGCATCACAAAAATAGTCAATTTATAAGATGGTCTGGGTAGCTGGCATATCCCACTAATCATCGTAATGCCATTTACAAAGATGCTGTTTTCTGAGCAAACCTTGTCATTCCGCTCGCGACTTGTGAAAATAACACACTGACAATAATGGGACTTGGTGGATTTCTGTGTCTTGATGTCCTTCATTTCTTAATGGTTTGTAGTGTTGAATTTCAATTCAAACTCTTTTGATCCTTCGTGTTCGTTTGGATGGAGGTGACTATTCTGAACTTGCATTGCACAAGTAGACGATGCTGGCTTCACGCTCTACTTCCAATCTATAACGGTTCTGCCGACTTATAACAGCACTTCTTTCGAGGTCAGTTCCTTTCGTTCATCCCAAAGGCGCGGACCACCACTATCACTATTCACAAAATAGGAACTGCGCATTCAAGACTATATCAACAAAGTCATCCCCAGTATGCCGGAGTACAAATCAGTGCATATACTCCTAAGACAGTCCCTCGTGCAGGATGTTATCGACACCCAGTTTCACATCTTCTCTGCCAAATCCTCGCCTGCCGGTCGAGTTACGAAACTACGAGCCCTTCGCACAAACAAAGCATTTCTAGAATGGCATTCGAAATATTTCTCGGATCGTGAGTCCCCTATGAACCTGCTACATCTCTCACCGGTTCGCAGTGTTCTTGGATGCCTCGACCACTTCTGAAACTTCCTGCCATGTCCTTATGGATGACGATCGAGTTCCCAATAGTGCTTCGATGGACGATTATGGTTATGAAAGTGATAGTGATCTCGATGAGTGTGATGACCCTATCTCAAACCTGAATACTCCGAGGGATCGGTCTGTAGCATCTCTAAAAGCTAACAATCAATGATGGGTAGGCCAGATCATCGTCTGTTTAATTTACAAGTTCATCCGAATATGACGCAGAATTACTTGATACTCCACTGCAACCTGGAATTGATGGATGTCCTATTTTCCGAAGAGGATGAGGACATTTGTACTGTCAGTACGACAATGAGTAGCACTGACGACAGATCGGTGGACTATATGCGGTCCTTGGAAAATCGTCATGTCCTCATCAAAGACGGTGCTTTGAAGACGTAGGTCCTCATCAGCAATAAACTTTCATCTGCACAAGCAACCTAACCTGGCAGATGTTCAAGGTTGGCAAGCCCCGAATCGTCAGACCAATCACCAAAGTGCTCTCCCAAGTCCATGTCCGCCTTGCCTCCAAAGTTTGTCTGAGCGAAACGGGACCAATGTGACAGACTGACCAGCGTATTTTAGGTTGGATTGCATCAACTTCGTGACTTCGCGCTAGCAAATATCCAGAGCCAGCCCACAGAAAACAATATTCTGAAGGAGATTACGAGCAGCTTGGTCTGGAAGTGCGTCCTCGCTATCCATGTTCGATGTCATACTCACAAGGATATAGACATGACGGACTCCTGGACATGGAACTAGACCTGTTATATTCCCTCGCCGCATCGCCAGTCATCAAGGCTAATCTCCCAGCTCTTATCGTCAACGAGAAAATTCCTCACGGTGTTGATATCATAGTTGGCCTACATTTGCGCGCCAGAAAGCAGCTTCGTCCAATAGATGGATATGACTACGATATTATTATGTCCTTATGTGATGAAGAAAGGAGAAAGAGAGCGAAAGGAGTAAATATTATTTCAGGTGAAGATGAGTCGGACGTGTCCGAACCGGGGGCTAGTGTCGATCATGCACTCTTTTTCTGAAGCTATCAAAGAAGTATCATCTAGCAAAAAAGGGCTAGTTATTGTATCATTTCACAGAGCAGAGAGTATACGTGGGAATGTTACTTAATGATGATGCGCAAACACAACAATACTTCGAAGCAATGAACGATGTGTTTCTGCTTCACTGGCGCTCAAGCGCGGTGTCGCACTGTTTCAGAAAAAAGTACATCTGTGCGTCAGGGTCCGTAGTACCATCTCATCTTGCATGCACGGATCCGTGTCTCCTAGGCAGCATGGTCATTTGCAGGAAGGCGTACCAGCTATGTACAGTACCATCCTGTTGGGAGATCTCCAAATGCTTTGATATGTGCTCTGATTCCCGTTCCAAGTTCGAAGCTCAGAAGACTAGAACAAGATGTGTCTTAGTCTCTAGAGGTCGTTGTTCATTTGCCTGTGCATACCTAGATCCGGTTCGTCGCTCTCCATGTTAACATCGCTCTCATTCTCACAGGCTGGTCCTTCTTTGGCCTTTGTTATCCACAGAGATTTTCCTGTCGCTCCTTCTGATCTGGGCCGCAAATATACCCTCCATTTGCCCACTAACTCACCCCTGTGGCCAATCAAAGTGCATGTTCATTTTCCCCTCTTGCCAGTGTGACCACTAGAAAAATGATGGATCTATTCGAGATAATTTTATGACACGATCAGGCATGTATACAGATAGGACTTCACGAAAGCGATCCCTCGTTGATAACAAATCCTTTGGGTCGCCTTGTTCATAGAACTGCGTTCGAAGCTTGGTATGACGAACCCACATCACTACCTGTACCCGTACCCGAATCTATCTCCGAAACACCACCCTGATCTGCGACTCTATTCCGCTGGCATTGTCATACATGCTGCGGTGGGCTGGGATCATTCAGCAGAAGTACTCTTCTGCCATTATCATTACCATCGAAGTTGGTAGGATGCTAATGCGATCGTGAGTGTGGTTATCCTCTCGATATATGCCTGACTAACATGGCTTGTCAGGAATCTTTCTAGCCTATATGAAGGGCTTTTGGTTGCCCTTCAGCTCGAATCAATTGATCATTATGCGCCGAGATTTTCCATTATGCCTGCACAAGCTTTTTGCCTATGTCCGTCGCGAGCCGTGATTAGGGCATGGATGACTCTTGGATGGCATGCAAAGACATGACAATGCTTCCTTGACACGCCTATAGCCTGTTGCATACGAGCACGGTCCGCAAATATGTCGTCAAGACCAATGTACGGTGCCGATTATGCACGTAACTGGGGGTGCGGCCTGGGTGGGTGATCCTTATATGGCGAGGACACCTCTAGAACCTATGCTAGTACCGGAGCGCCTTGTTCAGGTATAATTACGCATGCACTTGTGCATTCTGGAGACACTATCTCACACGACATGCAGGGGGCCGTGATGATACTGTCATCTCCCTAGGCAAGATGGCATACAATTATGTACATACGCTGGTAGATCTCAAGATGCTATGGGTATGTAAGTGTGCTCTAATCCTCATTCCAAACTGTAACGGTAAGCTCGAAACTCCGAGAACTGAACGGTTCGTTAGTACTCAAATTCAAGTATTGATCTTCACAGTTTGTGAAAACGCAGTTCGTACTGGATATTTCCTATCTTCATAGTCTAGTAGATCCATTCAAGTTTCTCGGTTTGCCTTAGAATGTTAGCTTTAACTTGCATCCTGCGTTATCACTGTAACACAGAGGGTCCATGACTGAGTAGAGTCGAGTGTTATGTAAACAACTATTGTTATGTAAAGCTGCTACAGCATTGTGATAGTGACAACTCAAAACTTGGATTCATCCCATCGATTGTCACTAAAATGTTTGCAAATAAGTTTGTGAAGAGTACTCCAACAACTTCATTCTTTGGTTCGTTTCTTTCTTGCACAGATCTCGTGCGATTATACATAGCATCTGCCGATGTGCTGACCGGCCTCCAAAGGTGGCAACCCTGTGGCGAGTGAGGACAGGTCCGTGTATAGGTTCGGGACGCCTTTTGCCACTCCGACATCACACACATTTGGTACCACCACAATTTCGCCGAGTACGTTATTACATCGGCATATCTCGGAACTTCTCTCACTTAGTCTCTTCGAACAGCCAGCAGAAATACTGATCTACAACGTGCGACGACGCTATCGATACCCACTTATCCACGTAACACCATCTATTACCAATCCGTTTTAGCGTCACCAGCCTTTAGGGGTACCTCTTTGGAGGTCAGTAAGTCTTTCAATCCACCTAGAGATGTTTGTCGATACCCGTTTGCAAAATAGGAACTACGCGTGCAAGACTACCAGAAAGATGGCAGGATTACCGCAGTCACAACCCAGTTTGAACAACATCCATCCAGTGTGTATAGAATCACTCTTGAGACAGTCACTTGTACAGAATTTTGTTGACATCCACTTTCACGTCTTTTCCGCAAGATCTTTCACATCGGACCAAGTCATAAAGCCACGTGTTCTCCACACAAACAAAGCATTTCTAGCAAAGAGTTCCAAATACTTTTTGGATCGTGAGTGCCTATTGCAGACGGTGTCCTTCATTTCTTAATGGTTTGCAGTGTTAAATTTTGATTCAAACCCTTTTGATCCTTCGTGGCTCGTTTTGGATGGAGATGTCTATCCTAATAATCCTTCAATCGATGATTATGGTTACGAAAGCGATAGTGATCTCGAAGATGATGGTGATGACCCTGCGAATCTGGGTATTCCAAGGGATCAGTCTGCGACGTTGCCTCAGGTTAGCCCAAAAGCAGAGCCAAAGGATGATGAGTGAGCTAAAAACCAATCCATTTTCTCTGATCCATAACCGGTTGATCTGTGTAGACCATCCGAATATGGGGCAGAACTGGTTAGTCCCGGCGGCTCTGGTGAGATTTCGCTACAACCTAGCACGGGCGGCCCACTTTCTGCGGACATAAAGGAAAGTGTCAGTAGAGTATCGAGCAGCGGCAAAGACAAGTCGGTTGATTTCACGCGGTCCTCGGGAAGTTATCATATCCTCATCAAGGACAGTGCATTCCGGACGTAAGCCCCCGTCAATTTCGTTCATCCGCACGATTAACGTTTGATTTAGTTGGTATGCTCTTCTTAACTACCTCTACACGAATAGAGTAGGCTTTTCGCCTCTTCGTTCAGCGACTTCGGGTGCGAGCCAATGTCAGGAATTGTTGGCAAGCGTTGAGTCCTTCGATGAGCTGCCAACGTGCTCTCCTAAATCCATGTACCGTCTTGCCTCCAAGGTTCGTTCTGGACGAACCGGGATCAAAGTGGCGCACTGATCGACATACTCTAGGTCGGGCTACATAAGCTTCGTGATACCGCACTGGTGAATATTCGGAATCAGCTCACCGAAAACAATATTCTGGAAGAGATTACGGGCAGCGTGGTCTCGAGGTGTGTTCCTTGTTGATTTTTGTTTGGTGTTTTTCACTCACAAGGCTGTAGACATCGCGAACTCCTGGACATGGAGCTTGATGTGTTACATTCATTTGCCGCATCGCCTGTGGTCGTTTCCAATTTCCCAACTCTCGCACGGTGTATCGCCAACAATGAACTCCCTCACGGCGCTGATATCATGGTTGGCATTCACACGCGCTTCCTGAAGCGGCTTTGTCCTTTCTTGTCAATACCACCTAGCCAGCCAGAGTCACCCAAACAACCAGGTAGAGTAGACATGCGCATGAGCGATGTGTCTTCACCTCGAGATGCAGAAAAAGAGGAAACCAGTCTGTCATGTGCGCAGGAAGATGACTCCGAGGGATCTCAACCGCGTACACAGAGTAGCTTCTCTTTCGGCCAACCATCCCAGACTACGGCCACTACTTCAAACGGGAAGCATAAGCGGGGAAGAAAAAAGTAACGGTGGAAGGCAGGTGGGCTCCCATGCGACCCTCGAGATATGTACGTTTGTTTTATGACAGTGACAATCATCTAAAGTTCAAGAGCGGGAGTCACCCATGCCATGGAGAGTGAAACAACGGATCATGCACTGTAGGAGTCTGACGTAATTATGATTGAGTACATACATACGCTGTAGTACTCTGTACGAAATGTGTTTTGCACACTTGGATCGCTACTTAAATATCTAGTCGGAATTCTGTGAGTTGATAACTTAATTAATGTCCGCTTATAGGCTCAGATAGCTGTCATCTCTAATGCTATTCCAAAGGCACGGACTTGTTTCCGTCGTCACGCATATGTACTTAGGCTTACACCTGTCTCCAGTTTTCTCCATAATCTTAGTTACCATATTACACATCTCCTCGAGGTCCAGCATTTAGACTTGGAATCCAGATTCGTGAATAGAAGAGTTGGACCCATACTTCTCCCTCTTGGCCCCATTGTCGCTTGCGGAGGCTTGTAGCAGGGTGGCTGAACCACCAGGTACATCTTCGTGGACACGTCGTATAATGACTCCTCGCTCTCTGGCTGACGACGTAAACGTGATTTTGCCGTTCAGAGTCGCCGTTCCCCTCTGCTCTGTTACAAAAGATTTACCGCTAGCAATGCGATAAATGATGATCGATGGCGCGATTGCCTGTCTCGCCGGAAAAAACATCAGACCACGGCGGGCTGTCCTGAAACAAGACACGCACCTGAATGGCACCCAACACTGGCACAAATACTAATTCGAGTGGGCTACTCAGAGCGAACACGATCAACGCGATGATCGCAAATATGGTGTATAGCAATGCGCTTTCGAGTGTCAGCGCCATATAGCCGAGATAGAAGCCTCCCTGCTGTGGTCCGAGGACTTTGGAGATGGCTTGTCGATGCATCCAGAGGCGCACAGAAATGAAGCTGGATGCGCAGACGTTCATGGCGACAGAAAACGACCAGTATGAGATACTAGTAACTTGGACTGCGTGGGTGCTGTAGGTCGCACCTGGATGGGAGGTGACGACAAGAAATGCGAGCGAGGAGCCGATAGCGGCGAGATATAGCACCACGGGTAACGCTAACGCATACTTGTTCCCTTGGCAGACGACGTAACAACGATAGAGCTAGACCTCGGTTCAGTATGAGGTATGTAATAACGCGAAGATGGAACACGTACCAGAAAGGCATCTGATGTCCACGTATTCAAGACAAATGCGACACCTACGACAATGGAGGGTGCCGGTGACAATGCGATGAGGTTGTTAGACTCCCCTATGTTAAATATCGATAAACTTGTCGCTGGTGCGGTATATAACGCCATTGCACAATATAGCGTAGTGAGGACCAGCTGGAGGACAGTGTATAACATAAGAGCCTTGTACCCCTTCTTTCGGAGCAGGTACAGGTTAGTGCCGGCAATGGTGAAATAGACGCCTGTAGATGGATTTCAGCGGAAATCGATCAGGAAATCGGAATTATATCATTACCAACGAAGATACATGCTAACGAATTGCCCTCAAACGAGGCGGTGTACTGCTCGAACTGTGAAGGCGTATAGGTAGGCGAGGGGCTGCTGCCTGACATGCTGATCGCGACCGTTCGACAAGAACTCGAGCGGGGATAAAAAGAACAGGGTCATGAGCTGGCGAATATATACACATTGCACCGCCCGTGGTTCCCCAAAGTGAATTCAAATAACAAGACAAAACATGGTGCCTTCATACCTGGTAGGCGCTGCTACCTGGCTGTGAGCCCAAATGCAACAGTGAAGCCGCGGACCTGCCAGTAGTACGCTGTTTCTGATCAACTCTGGTCAAAGGAGACATAGTTGAACACAACTGGTAGAGCGATATAACTGACTCTGGAATGACTCGGAATGAGCAAGGTGCTGATCTCGAGTGATGATAAATATACTACGACGTTGGCCTGTGCATTTGAGGGCACATATCAATGTGCTCGAGAGCAGTTATCGCTCCTTCGGAAACAACCTCAATTTTATTCCTGTGACAAAATGCGTATTTTTGGATGTCTCTAGCTTTGTCGCATCGAATATTAGGAACCATCAATTCAGTTCATGAACGCGTCGAAAGTACACCACTGACCGTTTGTAGCATTTCCTTTTTTTTCAGTTGGCAAAGAATATGGCATAGCCAGCTCGATGGCATAGGAGGCATAATCGATTGAGAGCAGATGGATACTTCAACCAGTAAATGTGAAAGTGGCCCAGGACCGGTTATTGACCATCCCAAACAAGTGACGGGCCTTACTTTCCTTTTTGGGGCGGACGTCGACCGATCCCAACTTCGGAGCACGCAACCCTGGCACTTAAGGCGGACATCCGCCAGCGGCAAGGATTAGTTACCGGCCTATTGAAGTGGCTTAATGAATTGACAACGGTCATAGACATCCATCATTCCATCATCGCAGTGTGCCAACCCATACTGATCACGGATTCATGCATGATATACAGTTTTTCCTCTTCTGATCGGTGCTACGTCGTTCCTCTGGAAACATCCCCGATGACAACCTAAATAAGTTGTGGACGGTGGTATGTTCGTGACTTAGCGCTATGTATTAAGTCGCTCGATATGATTCAGACGTTCGACTCTTGCAGTGACGGCACTTTGATAGCCTTGATGGGCTCAACCTAATTATTAGTGCTCTACAAAATCTAACTTCAAGCTTAGCGTACCTTCAGAACTCATTCAGTCGATCTGACGTCTGGATTGTACTTATCAGGTGGGTGGAGAGCGGTCTGATCGGGAGTAGTAAGTATGACCATAGACTTGAACAAATGGCGAAAAGCGATCTTGTGATCAAGGGACTCCATAGCTTCCCTGTTTTGCTACCGGAGTACTCCACAGTCAGTCAGCTGACACTAGTCATGGCGGTCCAACTCTTGGTGCAGCGTGGTACGCAAGATTGTATTATGCCGTCATTTAACCTACACACACAGGCCCGGGCTTTTCGGCCGCGTGATGCCCTCGGCATACATATACATTTACGCAAGTATCCTAATGCTGGGTTCTTTTTTACCCCTGCTTCACCTCTCATCAGCGCCGATAGAAGAGAAAAATGTCCGAGGGCGGCCCTTCGTCCACCTATGCGCCCTGGCAGTTCAGCGAGTACACCATCGCCTTTGAAGGTAATTCGATAGGATGCATTCTCTACGGTAAGTGCTTGAATGCTGTAGTGCCCTCTTCCCATTGAAACTCCGTTGACAGGCATCTATCTTGTCATTGCTGGGGCGAATTTATACCTCCTCCGAAACAAAAGATATAGGGCTCTCTTGCTATACACCATCGTCCAGCTAGTGCTCACCACGCTGTACTTTGTGATTTCATTGTATAGCGCACCGTCGCAGAGCTTGGGAATATTCAACATCGCCGGTTCCTCGGGCCCCGACGCCCTTTCACCCTGGCCCTCTGTCGTTGTGGATGTCACATTTGTTGTAAACACATGGATTTCTGATGCTTTTCTTGTGCGTTTTTCACATTTTCGTTTTCGTTGCCACATGGATATTGAGTCTATGCCCAGCTCTATCGATGTTACGTCGTGTGCATGGGGAATAGGTATGCACTAGGATTACCTGTGTTGCTGTATATTGCCACCATTGGGTCGTCTACAGCCTGGCTTGTCGTCAGCTCCATGCCCGGCGCAGACTATAGCACGCACACTGTCCAGCTTGCTGGTACTGTTTACTGGTCATGTTCGGTCGCTATGAATGTCTGCGCATCCTCCCTTATCTCTATGCGACTTTGGATGCATCGTCAAGCGATATCTATGGCCGCCGGATCGCAGCAGGGTGCATTTTACCTCGGTTATATGGCAATGACGCTAGAGAGCGCATTACTGTATACGGTGTTCGCCATCGTTGCGTTGATCATGTTCACGTTGAACAGCCCACTAGAAAACGTGTTCTTCCCAGTGTTGGGTACCATCCAGGTGTGTTGCGATCGTCTCCATTCCTAGCTTCAAGGGACTGACTGAGTGTGACCCGTCAATCAGGCAATCGCGCCGTCGCTAATCATTTATCGCATCGCTCGCGGGATCTCGTTCGAGACAGACGAGTTTGGGAGCATGGAAGTAGGCAGCATCCAGTTTGCATCCTCCGAGCGAACGCGCGCTATCTCGCCGAGGATCCGCCAAGATGTGTCGAATGGCTCGAGTACCCTACAAACCTCCGCATGTGAGAGTGACAGGACGTACCAGGGCAACTCTTCCATGTCGCTCAACGAAATCAAGCCCCAAGTGTAAGCTTCGGGGAAAGTCCTACGACATTAATGCCAATTTCGAGCCGGAGTCGTCACGATCTTTAACTTTGTTCGATAGACCGCAATTTAGTTTAAGAGCCCTCCTTTATTCCATCGTTCCTTCTTCATAGACAGACCATATTTATTTCAATCTTTGTAAACATATCTGCACATGGATTCTCTCAGATTAGTAATGCGGAAATGACATGGTCCGATTCAATGCATGGTTTGCCTCGAAGGCTTCATAGACCTTGGTCCAATCTCGACATTGGTACATCAACCCAATTCCATCGGTTGCCTTCTGGCCGGACGGCTGAACATGATTTGTTGGGTTCAACCGCGTGTTGGCGGCACAAAGGATCATCTGTCGGACATAGTTGAAACAGTGGTGGACATGATACCGCCCCTGGCGCGTATCAGGCGGCGAGATAACCGCTTTGCGGATTCGATCGATACAATGCAGGGTGTGAAACATGGCCACGGCATATGGCCGAGCTTCGGGACCCATGAGCATAAGCCCATGCTTGCCTTCTGGGACAAGCGTTGCCCACTCGAGTTCGGCAAGGGTGCCTTTGATAGGGTAGTGCGCAGTTTCCTCGGTGAAGAGGGTGCGAGCGCCCATTTTAGGTATGTCAAGTTGGAGGAGCTCGATCTCGGGGTGGTCTTTGAGGCGTACTGTGGTCATGGTACAATGAGTTTACGACACATTCGCTCTCTTAGCGTTCATAGGAAACATACTGCGATGTGGTTCGACGATGTACGAGGTCGTAGAAGGGGAGCCTTTGAGCATAAATACGAGGTTGAACAGGCCGAGGAGGATGACTCCCAGCTTCACGAGCGTGAGCGCTGACAGAGGAAGTGACATGGGTAACCAGCCGTGTTTGAGCGTGGATGCGACGAGATTAGATCACCACGAGAAGAAGGGGTTCAGCACAGGCTAGCCATGCGGTACATGCAATGAGCAGGCTGCTGCCACTCACCATCAGATGCGCATGGCCGGCTGATGGTAAAGTTACCGTACAGCTTTAACGAAGATGGCAATGAGACTAAAAAGGTTACATTTACGGCCTCCATATTTTTTGAACTTGGAACTTGCACAATCTGAGTTAGTATCGTCACGGTTCCAGCGAATGATGTCCACGTCCATCAGACAACTCTCGGGGATCATACTAGAGTTCCCTTTCCAACAGGAATAATCTGAAGCGCTTGACCTAGCCATTCTGCTTCTAAATCCAAGATCGCGTCTTCAACGGAAGAAATCGTACCTACTAATCACGACCGTACTATCATTCACAAGCCGTGGTCACACGTTCTACAGCCCGTAGAGCTCTCTAATCTGGCAATCGTCCTAAATTATTACTTATTACAATGTTCTAAGTAGAAACTCATCATACACTCGAGGTGTCAGTTTGGAAACAGTTCGATTCGGACCGCAGACAATTCAATTGTTTGTGTGGCACGGATTAGCCCAGCGGCTGACAAAAATGTTCAGTACACAGAAAAAGGAAGAAAGACAAAGAAACGGTACGTCATGCCATGAATAGCCTTTGCCAACAAAAATGCGTTGATGGTAGTAACGATCGTCGAAAGGGCACACAGGAAAGCAAAGCTCGGTCAACTCAAGCCGACAAGCTTCGATCGAGTGGTTTCAAGTGCCTGATCGCATTGATCTTGCCACAAGGTCGCAAAAACAGAGACTGCATTCGCAGGACGGATCATCAATGCCGACGGTGTCATGGTCACTGTAGGCACCAGGGCGTGATGAAACAGCGACCCATACCACCTTCATGCATGGGCCCATTCGGTAATATCTTTCAATCTACATAGCACCTTCTGGTCCACTATTTACACTGTCCGACGTATACCGCTGGCAGCCAAATACACAAGGGCGTCAACGGTTTACGGTAACTACAATCTAGGCATATTACATGGGTCCCCGCAAGCCCAAAACCAGTCGGGAGGCTTGATACCAACATCGCTACTGTCACGTTTTGGGCCCGTCTTTGCTGCAATATGCAAAAAATTATCGGTCATAATTCTACTTTCAGCTGCAAAAACGACTCACTACCATCGACGCCAACAGCGTCAGTCGTTTGATCAGGGTTTTGTCTGGAAGAGAGCAAACCCGCGTCGATTGCTACCATTGTTGATCATGAATCACCTACTTGCAAAGTAAATAAATCTATCTCACCAGCTCCTTGAGCCAGAACAGTCCAAGTCAGTAACATCATCGCTGCAGCGAAGAATCTCGGATGCATGCTTGCAGGGTAACAAAATGTGCAACGACGACAAAGCGTGAAAGAGGGATGGGAAGGTACCCAAGTCGATAACAGGTTGAGAGTCTCAGATGGTTGCCTTGTATTTAGGTATTCGTTGCAATCGCTCCCCGCACAGGTTTATGTTGTCACCCAACTAGTTGTATCAGGCCCAGGAACTAGGTCCATGAACGGTTCACTGTTGAAGGCGCAGCGTGTCTATGTAGGAACTGCCAACATTTCCGTTTAAATTCACCCCGTGCACGCTGTGCATAGCTGTCAGTTTCGAAGCTCAAAGTCTAGGGAAATTAAAACATGCCTTATCTTTACTGCCAGGCGATCCACTTCCTAGATAATCAGCACCTTCTGAGGGTGTATACGCCCGTGCTTGTCTACTCATTGAAGGCGACCAATTTTGATGCGTGGCCAACGCCAGCAATATACCACGCCATAGTAGTAGCACAGGAGTGACAGAACTCCAAAGTTCAAACTAAAAATGCAATTGGACGTGATTAGTACCCCCTCGCATCTTGTAAGCAGGACACACATCGTACAACCGCCATTCACTAGCAACTTGCGTCAGGTTAAGTTATTCAAGAAAAGGGAAAGGAACACACGATAAGAAGTAGCCATTGGAAGCAAAACTATCGTTATTGAACTCAGCTTGCGTGGTTTCATGACTTTCTCAACACCACCCATTCCAACTCTGGAGTAAGACTTGAGCTCGGAAGTTGAGAATCGCGAGGGGCTGCATAGCCCATTGACAGATGACGGCGATTAATGGTCCGATTGACAGATCAAGGTTCAACGTTGATGTCTGCACTCAACTTGACGCTCAATGTCAGGGATGTTAACAAAAATTAAGCTGCTCCGAGTCTTTGACGTACCAGTTCATCGTCCGATTTACCAACAGAGACTCGTCCTGATCAGCCGGGTTGTCGAATTTATGACGCGTTGCGTCCCTCCCAAAATTGATGCCGGAAATACTAGGTGAATTAAGAAAGCCACCTGCATGATGGGATAGTCCGCGTAAGACAAGAATGCGAAGCACGATGATGCAGAGTTCTTTATGTTTGTATCTTTAATTTCCCTTCCACGACCCATGGGAAACAGTACTGAACGCGGGTAAAGGGTAAATGGGACGAGAGAGCCTTCTGATAAGTTTAACAAGTGATTTTGGTGGCGAGTTAAAGAAGTCGCTGGCCCAATAGTACATACGCGACCGGGGAAAGCCGAAAAATAGTCATGAGTGCTTGAGCATATGATTCAAGATAGGATTAGCTCGGGCGAATTCTTACCCATGGAACACATGGAAACACAAGTAGTCATGCGCTGCCTGATAATTCTGGCCCTTGTGAACAGCCCATAAATATTCGCAACAGCCATATGATCAAATTCCAGGTGATCTCTACCTCCGCAACTCCGTATTGATACCAGGCAGAAATAGAATTTGATCGCCGTGTTCATCCATGCGGGCAGCGATTACATTGGTCGAGACCCTGTCAATGTATCCATACCCGTCCAACATGACCCACGAGGAAAAACAACCCTCCTTCGGCGTAGGAACGACAAGCCTTCAAAAGTCGAGGTAATGGATGAGTGGGCGCGGGTAGGAAGCGGGAACACGAACCGGTATTCGTTGTTAGTTGTCGCCCAGAGCGGTAGACGTGTCAACATCGCAGGGTCGTCACCTTGCATTACCTGCAATACATCAGTACCGTTAATAATGTAATCGTTCACGTAGATGGATCCATGGTCGATGACCACCGTGAGCGATGATAGTCCGTCTGTCGACCGCCATGTGCCAACCAGGTTTTTGCGTGTGACATCTTCCAACACGCGGTCGAATGCTCCTTGTACGTGGCTTGTAATGAGCTTCGTGAGCACAGTCGTCTCCGATGTCGATCCCGACTGAAGCACGATGATACCATACGAGTTGACGGGGTTGAGCGTGAATGCTGTGTGATAACCTGGAAGTTCTCCCACTGTGAAAGGTCAGCCGAACAGCGCAACTCGTCAAGAGAACCTTTGAATCAACCTTTTTGATACATCTTTTGTCTTCTGCCATAAGAGTCTGTCGAGCTATAGATCTCCCACAGGGCTCCGACGTCGGAATAATCATCAAACCAATTGTGTATAGGACGCATCCACTCCTTTACTGTAAAGGGCGATAGGATACTTTCCGGTCGTCGAGGATTTATCAGTACTTGCATAATCTTGGAAAGATCAGAAAGCGAGCTCATCTGTCCTCCGCCTGGGTTCATAGCGTCCTTGAAATCCTGGTCCTGACACTGGCTCAGCATCACAAACAAGATGATCCCGAAAACACCCACAATCTCCCATGGGTTTAACGAAGCCACGACGACATTGTGTATGTTTTCCTGTGTCACCAGGAAAGAGGATCCGTTGAATCCCAGTGGTCCAAAAATATCCTGCTGTACCAGCTCAGCATGGGTCGATGGTGCAGATGGACCGTTTGCATTTATGTTTGCGGCAACGTTCGCCATCCCCAAAAGCGAGAAACCCGTGTTCGAGTACACGGGATACGTGTATGGTTCCACTACGGGACGGCTTTGCGCAACCGCATCAAAGACTTCTTGATGAGAAGGGAATTTGAGACCATTGAATTCGGGTGGTCCAGACCCGAACAGTGACTTTGGCCAGTGTCCTTTAGCATTCCCCGGAGGTAAGTCTCTCCCGATCCCCGACATATGGCTCATCAAAGTGCGAAAGGTGATTGGTGCATAGTATTCGTTGTATCGGAACTCTGGGCATACGGAAGAAATGGGATCGTCCCTGCAAAGATTAGGAAAAATCGAAAGCAGCGGACTGAATTCCCTACAGATTCAGAATCCCACGATCACGAAGAATGAGGGTCTCAAGAGAAGTGAATAGTTTCGAGATGGACGCAAGCCTGTAGATGGAGTTCCTGTCAACGGTGGCATGCTCCCCGACGTCTGATTCGTTGGCTCGACGTTTTCCCCAAAAGCCCTCGTAAAGGGAGCCCTCAGAACCAACGATGGCCACGCTGAGACTGTCAATTCCTCCTTGGTCGAAACGGCGTTGGAGGGCTGAGTCTAGCTGGCGAAACGCATTCTGGAGGGGGATCTCTGCTCCAGAGGGAGCGTTTGTGGCCAAGAAGGACGGGAGCGGTGCACGGCATTCATGGAATGTACCAAGCGGTGAACGATTGGAGAAGATGGGCGGTATCACTAAGCCGGTAACTGCGAATTGTAGGAGAGCAGCAAGGGTAACTGCATTCAGAAGGAGACTCCATCGTACCCAACGCGGTGTGGATGGCTGGACGGGGTTCTTCAGATGAGCATCTCTCATCGTGGCGAATGGGAAAATGTACCCGTACGATAAGCGGGTCATATCACGATTTATAAGATCCGGAAACGAAGTCGTGGGGCATTACTAACTTGATCAGAATGTCCCGAGTTACCGTACCGGTCGATACACGGTTGTGGGACGTATTGAAATTCTGCGAATAATGTAGCGCTAGTTCGTTGGTGGCACGACAAGAAGTTCGTATATTGTTTACAGTGCTTTACATATTCTTACATTTTTTTACTTCTTACGACCGACTCGACTTGGCCAGTTGTAAACTTTGATCAGGATAAGAAAATTGTCAAGGGGCCAAACCCACGGTTTGGTGAGCCCAGTGTACCTATGGCATGTGGCTAAGCTGATTCCGCATCGAAAGGCCTTCTAACGCAGAATGTTTGATTCATACCTATGCAACAAAAATGGCGCACGTAAGTTCACGTTCAGTCTCGACTGGCCTTTGGTCCAATTATGCAGTACTTACTCCGGTGTCAAGAATAAAACGTTCTCAGAATTACGCTGAGCCCTTTAGGCACTGTTCTACATTTCTTGAGGCCTCATTGTACACCTGGACCCAATCCCTGCACAGGTGTGGTTGCGTGAGGTCCACAGTCAAATCGGTATCCATCACTGGTTCCAAGGACACATCTGCTCGACAAAGCGCCATCATCCGCAAATAATTGAGACAGTGGTGCACATGTTCTGCCTGTGTTTCGTACGTTCGATTGGCAGTGTCTTGGAGAGCGAGTCGTAACCGTCCAAGACAATGCAATTCGTGGTACATTGTCAAAGCAAACGGACGGCGTTTTGGACCTAGACAAACCCATCCTTCACCCGGCATTGGAAGCTGTGATACCCATTCTGCATGCGCATTGTCACCGTCGAGGGCGTAGTGTACAGTATCTTCTGGAAACATGATCGCATCCTGAACTTCCATGGGGTAATATGCAGGATAGTCATCTCCCACCCAACCTGCGGTTCATGGTGAGCTATATGTTTGAATTATGGGTTTGTAGACTTACTGTAGTGCGTATCAGGCGTGCGGCCTTTGTCGACGACTGTGCTCCCAGGATTCATAGGGCTCGCCGCGATGTTTGCGCTCCATATAGCAAGCAGAATGGCAAGAGTGGACCATATGGCAAGTTCCCAAGATCCGGGTGCTGGGTTTCTCGGTGTCTCCATGCAGAAGTTTTGGTGAGGCAAGGAGACGTACTGAGGTCGGTGTTTACTGGTATGTGTGACATTTCTTCGAGATCTTGATTTATCCATGGTAATATCTAACCCATACGTAAGATACAACCCAAAAGGCTGTGATTTGGACCCCCAAATCAGACATGAAATTCTGTATGCGCCGCTTCGCACGAGCACAGGTTGAGCCCTGGCGCCGTATTGTGGACTTAACTAGTTGCCGTGTTACGTTTTCCAACAGAAAAAACGATGCATTGCTCCTCTTGGCTCATCTCCCCGAGAGTCCATCTAGCGTTGCGTCGCTGAATTTCCCATGATCTTTGCAGTACCATTTCTTGCGTCTCGAAAGCCTGCCTCGCATTCTTATGACTCCGTTCCTGCTTCGGACGAGGAGACGTTGCTGGATTCGCCAGGGAATAAAGAAATTCGCGTCCTAGCTTCGCCAAAGCTGATTTTCTTTGATCCCTCCCTCTGGCTCACCGCATTCGCTGCTCTATCCATTGCGCTTACCATCCGAAATCTTCTTTTCATTCAGTTGCGTTCCCAGACGCCACATGTCAGCTATGTGGAGGCTTCCATCGGTAGCCCTTATAATGGACTGGAAAAGCTCGCACGCAACGAGTCTTCACCATCATGGCCACTTTCATCAATCCATTACCCCGATTTTATTGGAGCAACGGAGGACTCATACGTTCATCAAGCACTGGGCAACGGTTCAATCGTGCGGCTGAGCTCTGAGGTGCGGAAATTTGTCATGTCCACGAGAATCTGACAATTCATATCGTGTTCATATTTTGAAGCACACAGTCATTCTACAGCATCGTGTTCGTGATTACGGCCTCCAACGCTGCGCACTTAGACTGCGGATTTCGCACATGGCTGAGCAAGAACACGCCACACGGGGCTATAAACATATCGGAGACGATCCTCATCTTGCTTTATGGCGTGTAGAAGATTCAGACGTAAAAGCAGTTCTTGCCTCTTTTGCGCTTCCTGTGTCATTGCCCCAGCGCAAAGAGTTTCTGGGGAACATCGCTCTTGCGGACGTGCACTCTGCGCAGTCATCATTTTTCGGCTGTGATTCTGCGTCTATTATTACCCTTGAGATCGCCGTGGCTTGTGTATCTGATCCCTGCATCATGGAGTTCCCGATCATACGGTCGTCTCAACAACAAGGTATATATTCCAACCCCGTGTCAGAGAACAGAAACCTGATCTGATTTTGATTGTTTGAAATGTAGGGTTTTGGGTGGTCCAAAGCGAGTAGCAATTGATGCTCATAAAGTAGTATGTATGTATGATTTGAAGCTCCTGATGGAGTGCCAGAACTTTGGATCAATGGCACGGCACTTAGTACCCCCAAACTTTGGCGACCTGATATTAGCTCAGCATAGCCACATTTACTAAATTTAGTTAGCCTCGGGCCGGCTTCATTCCACCACGCCGTCTCGATACGGTATCGGGGAGTATAATAACGATAACTGTTCTGATCCGCGTATTCCGACCTCCAAACGAAGTGGAAGCCTCGGATGTAATCGAAAACTGTCATGGTTGTCCGCCACCATACATATTTTACCTGGTATCGGGAACCATGTACCTTTTAAGTATCAATAATTGAAGGAATCTAATTTTTCGTGTGAATACAGTGACACGATGGAGAAGGGAAATTATGATGGCGAATAAACACAGCAAGAGGAGATTTAGAAAGTTCGTAGTGCTTTGTGCGAAGCAATCAGCCCGGGGGACTTCCCTTGATTTGGATCTCATACTATTTACGTCCATGTGTCCGCAAGGGACACATCGTGAATGATGTTGAATGATTCCATCGTAGCTAAAGGGTGGGCGGGGACCCGTCGGAGTCGCGCAAAGTTGTCGAGCTTCTGACACTGTGCTAGCTAACTGAGGCGATGAATCGGATGAATCGTATTGCCGCTGTACTAAACTTTTAGCCCAGATCAGCATGCAAGTTTTGTAACGTAAGTGAAATACGCAAACGTATGCCGCATGCCTGTTTTGAGCGCTCTAGGAGTGGAGCCAGGTTGCATGTTCTAATTGCGTCACGCCGTAAACTGTGACCAATCATCTCAATTAGAGCCGAATAATAATGGCAGCCATTTGCATACTTAAATAGCCGTGAGGCAGCACATCTTGAAGGGTCCACCAAAGTCGTCTTCACGTTCCCCATAGATGCACTTCGTTATCTTCTCAAAGCTATTTGTCGCTGCATCGCTCGTCGTCTTGGCATGGCCAACCATTGTGCAGGGAGCAGGTTAGCCGACTGCTTTGTTGTCTCTTGTCTGAACCTCGAGAGCTGAACGTCGAGCACAGCTATCAGTGCTCGTGCTTCTGAAAACGCCGATGCCCTTTCTAAAAGAACAGGTATAAGGATATTCACCCGTTCCAAGATTCAATTACTTACCTGACGCACTACAATGGCGGCGTACCGTAGCGAAAGATAGCCTCTTGAGGCAACTCAGGCGAACTCCATCGAAGGATTCATCATGGAAAATTCGTAGTGCAATTCAAATGGATGGTGAGCGGGTTTGACATCTGATGCATGAAGGAATTTGGAACTAAAGCGAATACAGGAAAGCGGGGGAATAAGTATTCTGGAGTCAACGGTGATCTTTTGAGGCGGGTTCCAAATGATGACTCGCTTTGGACGGCGAATAGGGATTTCTCTGAGTGTGAGTAACTTCCATACGACAGTACACTCTTGGCTGAGGCAAAAACTTGCTTCGAAAACAAAGTGGAAGACGTACCTGTAGAGAAGAATGGCGATCTTTTGGGACGTACTCCAAATGATGACTCCCTTTGGACAGCAAATAAGGATTTCTCTGATTGTGAGTAGCTTTGACGTCACAAAGTAATCTGACTGAAGCGAAATTACCTTGCAAACAAAGTGGAGGATACTCCTGCGGAGGATAATGGCGATCTTTCAAGGCGATCCCCCGGCGATGATGAGTAGTGGACACAAAGCCCAGACGTCTCTGATTGTGAGTAGCATCCGAATCGTTTGAAAGGTATTTGGGCTCACAACATATGACAAACGGCAGCATAACTCGGGAGTACGAAAAGAATCTTTGTACCTGTCTAGCTGCAATAATATTTCCCGAGACGTGAACATTGCGAGACAGAGGTGCTAATGAGTCTTGCTGAGGAATATTTTTTGAGTGGAGAATACCTGCGAAGGAGGAATGTTTCTATATCTATGTACTTTCAATTTGATGGTTCGACCTAAGCCTGAGGCCCGTTGAGACTCTAATTAGTGTGTTTTGACTGATCTGCATATATGTAACTTCATCCCTCCCTTCCACGGCGTTACAATACTACCATGGACTGCATATTCAGTCAGATAGTTAGAGGTGGGTTTGGTATTTGTACCGTGTAGGATTCATGAACCTTGTGCACGACAATTGATACATAAAATTAGCAGAGATCAGTCGACGTACCTGTCAAGAGGCAGAGCCATTCAGTAAAATGAGGCAGGGAGAATGAAGTAGCACTTGGGGCCCGCAAAGAAGAAATCTGCAGCGTAGATGCAGTAAACGGAGCCTCTGCGGTTATGTTACAGGGAAGGATGTACCGAGTATTGAAGTCAGGTAAGTATTCATGGAATAAGAACATACCTATCCTTTGGTGAGTCGTTCGCTTAAGCCTGAGATGCTGACATTTGGCTGTCAACTGGAATCCAGACAACTCAGGTACGGGAGGTGTCACAATGTGTTGTACTGTCATAACCAAGTATCGATTATCGCCGAGCTTGAACGAGGCTCCAAGTGGGTTTCATTGGGATAGAAAGCCAGCGCGACTGCGGACTGTGACAGCCTTGTGCTATCCTAATCGATGCTAACATTTTGACAGAGCGGGACTTCAAAATTTTTGGAGGGGTCACTGACCTCGCAGCGCGGTTTCGGATCGCTAGCTAAGTATTTTATCAAACAAAGTGAAATAGCCTCGTGTTTTGTGGAACGTCGTACTAACGATGGGTATCAACTTGGAACAGACTGAACGAACCAAGTTGGTTTCGGCTGTGGCTCAAGCGGAATTATTTCGTCTACGTCACTCAATGTCCCTTCGCTGAGCTGGTATGCAGAATATATTATCTATTCTTCAACTCGGACAAAATTTGCAATGATCCTGGCCAGCGGTACCAAGGATGGCAACTCGTCGGAGATTTCTGATCTCAGTGAGAAGCATTCTTTCCCTCTTTAGACCTGTTGGTTGTATAAATGGTCGTGCATAGGTTTTGTTCAAATTAGGCTGCTGCAGGTACGTCAGCTCAGTTACCATTCCCCATCATGATGTGACTGGATCAATGGCACGTTGTCCTCAGCCTCGTCATCCGATATATATCATAGCCACGCGGGTAGGCAAGTGTCTTTTCAAGCGCCTACCAAGCCAATTGCTCATGCGACTTCGAAAATGACTGAATCAGGCTATTCAATCATGAATTCGTATGCATATTCGTAAGTTATAGACAATGGATTTATCAGAACAAGGAATTCTAAGAAAATGTTTTTGTGCAGCTTAGCATTTCAAGTTTGGCTGTGAGAGGGTATAGTTGTTTTTTCTTGTTATGTGATACATTGCTGTTTCCAAGGCACGGCGGCGTGAGGGCGCAGGTCCGATTGCGCCCCTCCTGCCATGAGCATTCGAGAATGTCATGGCCAAACATTGTTACACGCCACACGATGCTGTAGGTGACTCCCGTCCATTGGGACCCTTTATGTATCGCGACAGGGGGAGAAACTATCTATTACCCATTCTCTGCCCTTCACATGTCACTATACCACAAAATAGGTGCTGCATTTTACTACCTTTGCGGCATATTTCTGACCTACTTTTTGTAGCGTATATCTTTCTTGTCGTTTTGGTCTCGTATCCAGTCGATGCAGATGCAACTACTAACTTCTCGCAATGCTTCACAGGTGTTACTAACTGCGCCAACAACTCGTGCCTCTCAGGCTTTAACATTCCGAATACGACCGCTTTGTTGATGCTGCGTACAAGCAAAGGCATTCCAAGTCTCATACCAGCTGAGGCTACGGCGCTTTCATACACAGGCTGTGTTCAATATTGTGGACCAGGCCAAGAGGAATTTAACTGGACTGTGTTCTCCCAGGAGTATGCCGTATGGCTCTTGCCATATCTTGCCCTGCTATCCCAACTTCCATTCGGTGCTCGACGAAGGGTGGATAATCTCATGTCCGTGATGTTGACGCTTGGCTCACCAACCCTCGCTGGCTACTCGCTATATTTGACCCTCCTCAATTCACGGTGGCTCAACGATCAACTATTCAGAGGCATTGATTATCCAAGTGCCGCAGTTCGCCGATCTGTGGTACAGGTGTTGAGCGGTCTCCAGCAAGTTCCCTTACGCATTCATCCCGGGAACTCTGCTCGGTTTGAATCTCTCGTTGTTCACCCGGATAACGACGAGTGGTGGGCCACCCT
Source organism: Austroboletus festivus (assembly GCA_038088875.1). NCBI lineage: Eukaryota > Fungi > Basidiomycota > Agaricomycetes > Boletales > Boletaceae > Austroboletus > Austroboletus festivus. The sequence continues at coordinate 11,130 of JBBPJU010000152.1, read as the reverse complement.
CGCATCGGAACTTGATTTCTCTCACATGTGGTCAATTGCATCTGCAACTTCCATCACCTGGGTGTTCATAGCCTATCTCCTCACCGTTGCTGATTCCCTTTCTAACGTTGCGGACAACATCAACTCCAACGGAGAAGGAACCGGGTCAGTGTGGCTTTGGTTGTTACCCATCGTTGTGGGCTGGTTTATTCTTTCGCCCAAATGTGATTATGGTCGAATACACGATGCATACCACAAGGCGAATAGACAGGCGTTCGCAATAGATCCAAATGACCCCGAGGCACCCCCTACCCGCGTCACTTCCAACTTTGGAATAACCATCGACCCCAGTCCCGATTGGAGCTTGCACGACGTACTCATTACTTCCCCAGACGAGCTGCGAACTCCACCGGTGTTCAACTATGCAAGGCTATTCTCGTGGTCGCGGACAGCCTACCATACCTCGCTGTTCTACCGCGCAGCTTATAGGAAGTCGAATCGTCGTGTTGCCGTTGACGGCGAGTATATTGCTGTGAATATACACAACGATATTCCCCGAGAGAGCAGAATAGGGACACGTGATCAAACTATCCGTTACTGTCGCCCTGATGATCACGAATACCCTAGAACTAGTATTCTATGGCCACGAGGCGTATTCTTTAACATGATTTTGGCATCTCTTATGTCGCTGCAGCTGCAGTGGGGGACAACATTTTCGGCCATTTTGGCAGCCTGGTTTACACCTACAATCGTAAGTGGCTTTCCAATCTGAGACTATGTATTGCTCACCCTGTCATTCTAGGGCCTTGGATGCCGTTCGTTAGCGTACTTGATGTACGGGCTGCTGTCCACCACAGTCTGGATCCTGCTTGTTTCATCCAGTATTCTTGGATACTATGCATGCCATCTGATCGACGATCAGAAGACATCTCTCTACTCGGAGAATGTTGAACAGCATACAACCTTCACATCTTCGCAATACCCCAAGTCTAAGCCGATGACTCGGAGTAAGGTGGGAAATAATGGTGCACGTGTCTCGGAAGAAGGAAACGGAGATGGAATACCACTTCAAGAAGTTCAGTCCGGTCAGGTTCGCGTTGTGGAGGACACCCGTGATGCAGAAGATCCCGCGGCCGTTCACGCGACTAGATGTCCTCATACAGTACCAGTACGTGCTCGAATAATCGCGTGGGCAACCAATTTACTACGGTGGACGGGCAAATTGCTCGCCATTATTAACGCCATTGGCATCATCGCCAATTCAGTCCTCCAATACGCAAACGTATACGACACGTGTTATTGTAATTCAAGCGTTTACACCTGGCGTTCATCTGCATTTAACGTCATCACACCTATCACGAGCGACATCGACTTGGCGACGAAAGCTTGGATAGGTGCACTCGCTCTCGCGCTAACTTGCTGCATGTTTTTTGTTGGCACGATTTATCTCTTGCGGGACTCCTTGCCTCGCTGGTAGTTTGTCCTTTTATATATGTACGTGAGGCCTTCCGAGCAATCAGTAGTGACGCTTTTTGTTTAGTGGTAGTACTTACTAATATCGTGTAGCCTGACTTTACGATGAAGTTATGTCATCGTCGAGAAGTGTATATTTCATGAAGCTCGTGCTCATCAGGTCATTTCCTATTTGCATATTGTTGCAGGCTTCTTCGAGCTAAGTTACATAAAATGTTATTACGTCGTAGGCGCGTTCAAGTTCTCTGACTCGGAAGCGCACAACATGACAGGCTATTTCACTTTGGTCACGTGAGCTAGACCACCAGCGGTGCAAGTCTGCGAGCTAAGTCGCAGGTTTGGGAGTCGCACCTAGTGTATAAGCTTAGAACGATTGGATCATCTCTCTTATCTTACTCTTCTTCCTTCCTTTTGCAGTGCCTCTCGAAGTTCCACTTTTTTCAACCCCCCTACCTCCCAGATCCAGATATCTTCTTCAGCAAAGGACATAGTGACGTTACCGCTTGACGCTCTTTCGTAGGGCATTTGAGAGTTGTGATTGGACAATGTCCGCCCCAGAAAGGAAAATAAGGGTCGCTTGTCAGTCTCGGCAAGCAAACTGGTCTGGAGTGGTCATAACTGGTCCTGGACCACTTCCACATTTACCGAAGGCTTTTAGCTCTAGCGCTGGGTTTTGGTCCTCGTCGCGTCGTGTTTATCGTCCCTTATCTCCCGATCTGCTTTGCTCCCTTGTGAGACTTGGATTGTCCCGGTGCTCTGAAAGTTAGGTCTCTTCCTCTCACCTCTGCGTGTCTTCCTTATCCTCTTCCCTTCTCAGGGCGTCAGGGCAAGTCACGTGATCCAGATCGCACTGCTGGCTCGTTCGCGAATCTAATATCTAGACTCGAGTGCTCCCATTCTCTTACATGCTCATTCTATCTCACACACCACCATTAGCACCTTGATAGCACATCTACACATACCTAGCAATGCACCACATTTCTCTCTTCTCTCTTCGCCCAGCATGAAGGGCAACATATGCTACATTTGCTATATCCTGGTGAAGAGAATAAAGGCACCTCCACAACCGATCAGTTGCTCGGGCGTCTGTTGTTACAAATTTGAGTACAAGACAGAAAAATCGTGACATACGAAAGTGCAAGAAAGGAAAAGAACAAAGAAAAGGAAAACTCTCATCTACCCCGGACACATATGTGCTCCGCCACCTGCTTCCAAAACATCTTTCCGCACCGCTCGCAGCGCCGCTTCGGAATCCTCAAATGGACCGTCAACAAGTGCCTGATAAGGCTCCCACGCTGCATAGACCCAGCGCGACAGTCGATCCATTGGCAAAAGACAATCTCCTTTTCATTTCCGCGGACGCCATGGGCATTTCGGAAGTGGGAGCAAATATCTCCAGGGTCGTTGGAGAATTGGGCCCCGCAGAGAACAGGGCCTGGCGGGAATGCTAGTGTAACCCACTGACAAGCTGAGCGGACCTCGGGGGGCCGACAGTGGAATTGGATATGCTGGTACGATGATAATGACGATGTCTGTGGTAATGATAAAGATAAATGTGGAGGTGCGGTGATGGCAGTGGCCTGTAGAAAGTCAGGAAAGTCTTTGAGGAGGGGTGCGAGGAATTCGTCACTGGAGAGAATTGCTTGAGCTCACTTAAATCAGAGCGGAAAATGCAAAGATGCAATGACGGTGAGTATAACAAGACGTACAGTGGATCTGGTTCGCTTTCATTCCAGTCGTTATACATGTCAGTCAACAAGAGCCGTCAGGAGTAGTGTTATGTTTTGAGCAGGAGAGTAGCTGCAATTGTTTCCGCAAACTGTGAGGATCAGTTGTGAGGAATGCAGTCATCCGATTATAGTGGGTTATAAAGCATATGCCAGGCCTATTGATCACAGATGTCGAATAAGCTCGGTCATTCCAAATAGATGCTACGCGAGCATTACGGATCTTGTTCGGTTCGGTTATCTATTCCGTTACAACCAGTAAAAAAAACATTTTTATAGGAGTAGTAGTCAATCTTACAGCCCATTTGCGGAAAATGGGCATACCGTCCGTCCACGTTGAATGATACCGTGGGACAAATGGCTACATGCCAGCTTGACAATACTCCCTGGATAAGTCTAGTGCGTGCAGCCACGTTCAAGGTCTGTGTTATGGTCCTCGGTGCAGTCCGAAGAACTTGCGTCGTCATCGGCGTTGAATTGAATCGATGTTTCATGACATCATTCCAAAAGAGCATGTTTCACGTATTTGAATGACTGATGAGATAACCATGAGTACGAGCGGTTACGGTTGGTGAGCCACAGAGATCGATACAGTGGGCTCACCTATCCGACTTGCCCCAGACTACTTGGGGGTATCTGAGCACGCGCTAAACCACGAATCCCCGAGGCGCTGGTCTGGAGTGATGCCGAAAAAAATCCTTCATTGCCGTTCCGATAATACATCAGCGTCTATCGGGGTCGAAAATGTACTTCTACGCGCCTTGCCTAGCAAAGCGCGAAACTGCCTGATTGCCGTCAGTGTCCACTATTTTGTTAGCTTCCAGGTGTCGCTGGGCTGAAGGTTGGCCGTCAACATACTTGTTTTCAGCTTCTAATTAGTAAGATCCAACAATAGCACCTCGAGGGTGTCATGTCGGCATTAATACCGCCAATCTGGGGGAGTGGTCAAGTGTTGTGTCCATCTTGTCCCGTCCGAAGATTATTGTGCGTCCGCATTTGCTCTCCAGTGGGATCATAGAGTGGAACTTATGGGGACATGATGCACTAAATAGCCTGGTAATATGTACGGCGGGACGATGAATGTAAGCAAAATAGGCACGCGAATATATCGCATACATTTCCGGATTGAAGTTTAGGTTTGATTCGGTAGTGGAGGCCGAAGGGTTCGAAGTAACGGAAGCGACTAAACAAAGAACAAGAGTTCCCACAGTTTGCAACGGGCGACGCGATATGCGACGTCAACCATTGACGACGAATTACACAGAAGTCGGGATCAGACCATGTATGTTGATCATTTAGGATGAGCAACACAAACGCAACAAGACGGCGCGCTGCGTACCTATGGCGCCATGGCACACTTAACACAAGCCTATCACGTCACTGTATCATGACCGAATCTAGGATAGTTGATCAACGGCGCAAAATATCCACTCCCTCGTTCATACAATCATGTATGGGAAAATTGAATGAGATTGTGGTGCATGAACGCATGAGGGCTGGTGAAGCGACCCCAAAAACTGGCTAGTGTAATAGGGGGCGGCGTCCGCCACACCATGAGCCATGAGTGATCTAGATGGCTTGACCCCGTTAGCTTTAGAGGTATCGCAGATTGGCCGCGGAGGTCCTGGCTGTAAATTGGGTCAGGAAGAAGTATGGAGGAATGAACGGCACAGACAGTAATGCGTTGTTCCCGTGTGCACGAGAACGGCGGGAGAGGGCAGGTGGGACGAAACGAGCCCTTTCGAGTCGACCGGAAGTATTTTGTACCAAATAAGTCCGAATTTCCCATCTCCTCCGTTGGCTATAAAATTTTTGGATCGCTACATATTTCTTTGACCGAGAGGAATGCTTTCTGACAGTGAAATAATGTGAGTTTGAGAGCAGCTACGCAGTAACTTACATGTGGGTGCCCGGACGAACATAAAGTTCCTCCAGCTCCTCGTCTGACCAAATATTGAGTCGTCGATGTTGTCCCGCGCTCCGAAATCTCCTAAAGTGTTCCTCTCAGCCCTGCGAGAGGTATAGAACGTTGCGTAAACCTACCTACGGCGTAGAAGCGTCGACTCTAATCCTGTATCTTACTACGTGATAAAGACGAAAATAGTTTAGAGTAATTAGCCAGAACGTTCAGGTGCTATAAAATATCTATATCATTTGGTAAGATCAAAACCGCCCCCCCCACAGGATGACCCGGACTCTCCAAATGTCAGGATGGTGCCAATCAAAATACGTCCATGTATTGTCTGCATCTCTCCCACAGCCTTCGCCATCGGCCATTGTCCCACTCTCTTACCCTCACCCACCCATCGTGCGGTGCAATCTTTTCGATCCATATCAAGACCGAGCAGATCGTAAAATCGGCGTATGTGAGCTCGTGGCCCATGGCAACCACTCCATCCCCATCCCCAGCGTTTTTCTGAAGAATTCCAGCCAAGAATGAAAATTGCATTTGTATCGCCATCCACAGTTCCTCTTGCCTCCGTGCTTGCTGCGCCGCTGTCTCCACCGCGGGTATGGTCCCGGAAGACCCTTGTCCGGGTCCGTGTCCGTCTTCGCTTATACTATGATGATCACCCATAGCTCCGGCTCCGATCGGGAAATGACTCTGCACGTGAAGGGGCAAACGTTGGTGACTCAGCGGTATCATGACTTGCAAGAGCGGCCGTATGAAAATCTCGGTAACGTAGTGAACGAAGAGCGTCTGAAGCGCGCGCGCGCCGTCCGGAATGACCGGACGTGCAGGGTATGTTAGTTCGAGGTACTCTGCGATCGTGTTTGCATTGGTAAGTACGACGGGTCGAGCTTGAGAGAGCGAGCCTGACGGATCGAGGTAAGTGCTTCTCGAAATATGAGTAGGGTCAAGGATCGCAGGGAGGGTGTAGACGGGCCGGCCGTCAGGGCGGATGGAGGTGGGTGGTGCGTTTATCGTGCGCAAGGTTGTCTCTATATCTGGGAATTCGACCCAGTAGGTCCGGTAAGGAAGACGCTTGTAGTTCAGGATCAATCTAAAGATGATTATGAGCAGATCCCGAAACAAGATATGGATAATGTGGCTCACCTTATCCGCCAGACGTTAGGTGCCCAAGGCCGCGAGCTGGTAGAGGGCACGTCATACAAAATGATCATCGGCTGAGACATGACATGAAGGTTGAATTTTACCCCTCCCACGTTGATCACTTAACGACTATTGAGAGGGGGCATATATTAGGATCTTGCCGAAGTTAAGACTCGCAAGGTTGCTGTATATCCCCCTATCGAAAGTGGTGCGAAGAAACCGCCGACCTTCTCACCTTGGCGAAACGTCATACCCAACTTTGTTCGGGACGGGTGGCATTGATTGACCGATGGCTGTCATGACCGAGTACCCAAAGCGGACAATTAAAGAGTCGCTTATTGTGCTATAAGTCCCAGCAGGCCATGGCGACAAGGGGTGGCGGTGCTTATAACACCGAGATCAGCCTCATACGGGCCCGCGATCCACATTGATCCCCGTATAAGCTCGAAGTAGATGAAAAACAGGCCAAAATCGAAGGTGAGGGCTACCCGGCGATGGAATTTTCCGGTGTTTGAAAAGGAGATGCATATTCTTCTCAGTCGGCAAATTATCAACCTGGTCGTTCCAAACTGCTATGTACCTGAAACGACTCATGTGATTTGTGGCGCTCGGCACAGCATGATTGCCGTAGCACCGTATTCAGTAACACAGCAGGACTCTTTCCAGTGCCGCGGTGTCCAAAGGGTGTTCAGAGATATCGCCAGGATATAAGCTCCAGTGCGGACTTTGCCCATAGACAGCCATGGTGACTTTTGACCTCCGACTTCATGGGGGGTTCTTCTCGACTGTTGGTAAGGCCGACGCTTACCGGGAAACACCCTCGACGGGATTCTCACCGTCCAAGCCGGCTTCAACCGTCGGCGCCGATCTAGGTAGCCGTTTCAGAAACTGATGGATAGTCACATATTACCTGACCCATATCTGGCAGGGCCGGGCCCGGATGCAAATATCTCTGCTTAGATCTCGATCGCAGGTACAAACCCGATACAATAGTGAGCCACTTGGAAAACGAACGAAGTCGTGTGCAACAGGCGAGGGTGAAGGGTAGTTTAAGTGAGGCGCCGATACCGGGAGGAGCATTCATGACGGTATTGTTTATAGTGTGTTGATGATCATCAAAGCTTCAAGCCGGAAAGAGCGAAGAGAGAATTACAAGGTGGCTGGATCATACCAGACGGATATTCATGACCATTTCCATCTATGTAAAATATGGCGGGGAAGGTGTTCAGTGCCCTTCATTAAGGGGGGATTCAGGACACACCAAAGACACGATGCTGGGGAAGCGGAAAGGGATTTCCGATCCAATTCCAAAGGTCGCTACACACAGCGGCGGGCACGAGGATAGGGAGGGTTAGAGCGATCTCGCGCGGAGCACATAAGGCCTATTAATACGTAAATTTTGCTTCTGCGATGCTGAAAGAAGATGCACTCCTATTTTACAGTTCGATCGGGGCCAGCGGCTTTTTTCCATCATCGTTGCAGTTGATGATAGACCCAGGGCCATTCTAGTCCCGAGCTGTGTATCACTACTACATATTAGGAAGCGAACGGTTGAAAAGAGAAGTTACACGCTACTGAAACACTCACGGGGACTCTCACTGGAAGTTGAATACCACGCCTCTAAGGCTGGACGACCGAGCTCGATTGAAAATTACCACAGGAGGTCGTGACAAGAACTTGCGATCCACTGCCAAACAATTAAAAGTGCAAAGTTCGGGTACACTGGAATTGCGGAGTATGACGACAATACCACTGATGTTTTTCTCGCGAAAATCGCGCGAGATGACTCACTTTTTTAAGTAGTCCGCTTCAGGGAATATGTACAGTACTCGAGTAGGGAAGCTCTGGAAATGAGGTGCTTATTACGTCAGCTTTGTAGGCCGAGTGGTATCACCAGTTGAGCGGCTTCTGTGCATGTTGGATTTAACTTCTTTTCTCCACACAGGTAGATCGTCGTACCCTAATGTTGTCTCCGTTATAATCGATTTCGACGTCCTCAGTACACACATCCCTTGTCCTTGCAATGTCCAATGACTTCCAGAAGGCCGACCAAATTGCTCACAGGTTTTATACAAAGCTCTGTCTCGTGGTGAGCAATGCCAGAACCACTGCTGAGCCGAGGTCTCTAGGAAAGGTGGATAAATGGGTACGCTCTCTCCTCATATCTCTACAGCCTCCAGTCAATCCTTATCTTTTCCGCTTCTTGCCCAGTTTAATCTCGAGACACCTGACTCGGACATCTTCAAGGATCACCTCAGAATCTATCGTGCAGTCTCGTGCTCTCCATCTCCGCCACCTCTTGAACTGCAGGTTTTGTTGTCTGTTCCCGAATTAACGAACAATCAAGTCCTCGTCTATCTTGCTCCCGACTCTTCGCGTATCCGTATGGACCCCACCCCCCAGCATATCCTACTCGAGAACTGGCTCCTCACTTTCTCTCCTACCTACACCCCTCACCACCCCAGTGTCGAGCCAGACGACGTCGCTCCTTCTACTATGTATAAATATGGCATACCCCTCTTTCGCAGTCTATTTAGCCTTCTTCGTATTCTCCCCTCTTGGAAACTCTTCAAGAAGCTACGACGTCGGATGAGCACACCATATCGCAATGGAAATCTTACCATTCAACTACGAATCAAATCTCTGGAAGACCACCCCATCAACATGCTTAATTTTGGTAAGTTCCGCGTGTGCTCATCTTAACCCTAGAAACCACGAGGTGCTCATGTCCGTCTTTGCGTGCTTTATTTCATTTGGCCCTCGCATAATACTACACTCTACTTGTCAGAAGCACCCCCTGCTCCAAACACAACCCCTCTCCCTTACGAAACCCACACTTTCCCGCCCATCCCTCACCCTATGGGTACTCTCAGTCTCGCTGCCAAGTATCTCACTTCCCCCAACTTCCAGCTTGATGAACTTGAATCCTTACTCTCATCTCGATTTCTGTCATTGGACGAAGGCCCAGACTTCACGCCTACGTTGGTGAAGAACCAGCAAAGGGACTCCATGTCGGGTTTACCTGGTAGCCTCCGTACTTCACTTCCAAAGTCGCCACCCTCGTCTATTGCTGGCCAGTTCGTGTTACCTCCCACCCACACTCGCACGCAATCCTCGTCAGGAAGCCAAAGCCCTCGGAGCGCAGCGTTACCACTGAGCCGAACATCGACCAACATGGCTACCGCCGGGTCAACTTCCGCCTTGTCGGTTACGTCCTCGCGTCCAGAAGGGAGTACTGCCTGGTCAAAGGAAGATGGAACACCGTTAACCGGCATTGCTGCAAGGATCCGTAGAGAAAGTACCAGCACCACAGGAAGGAGCAGTTTAGTAGGTGCTATCCTCTTTCGGCATATCCGCTTCCGTTGATATCCATTTTAGGACCTCCCTTCCCCCGGTCCACTACCTATTCGTAGACCGAACATTAATCCAGTCCATCCATTCAAATCATCGACGCTTTCCTCGGGTTCGCCTTCTATCCATTCGCCTTCTCCTTCCCTTCGCCAACCATCTCCGCTCACAAGTGGCATTGTCCTGCTCTCTCTTCCTGCACGCCCAACGCAGACTTCACCTAATTCTTCTCGCGTGCCAACCTCCCCGATCGGTACAAGTAAACCTTCACCACCGTTTGCACCATCAAGTCTTGGTGATCGCCGATCGCTTGTCTCTGCGGAAGGAGAGGACACCTCGCCACGTGTTCCCGCTCGGAAACGTTACTCGAGTAGTTTTGGACACCGATACGCCACCTCCGGAGGAGCTACAAGCGACGGTAGCCCAGGGAGCGTCGCGAAGGTAGAACTCAAAGATGGAGAACGTTCGAGAGGGAGTGGCTCAGGAGGAGGTAGCGGTACGCCTGCATTTCTGGGTGGCACGACAGATGACGACGATATCTCGATTTTCGTGCAAGAGATTGACGCCCGGAAGCCGCTTGCGTCTGTCGCCGCGAGGCAGCCTATATCGAATTCGCCCGATATTTTGCCCAGCGGACTACCCGGGTTATCGTCCAGTCCTAGTACGGTGAGTCGGCGGGGCATATCAGAGCCCCTCGAACCAATGACATCTAGGCATCGGTCTACGTCTATTTCGGGATCCACCCGAGTTCCATCCCTTGGATTAGGTTTGGTTGCGGGTGAACACTCGCGACATTATTCGGAAGGAATGATCGCAAGCGAGGGAGCGTCACAACGATCCTCTACATCGATGGGACCTATGTTGACACGCGAGGCCGAGGTGGACGAGAAACTAAGACACATGAACGAGGTGTTTCTAGCGTCGCTCGAGGGCCTCGGAAGCGGGAGCGGTCGGAGGCGGGAGAGTTTAGGTGGTCGATCAAGTACTGGGTCTGCGAGTGGGCTGCCTAGGGGAGAAGATCCCACATCGGTCTCGCGTCCCAGCAGTCGGGATGGAGAGGCAGTCGGGATAGGGTTTTCGAGTGGGTTTGGGATGGAACGACGGCCTGGTTCATTGAGGTCAGCGAGTGTAATGGGGGCCGGTTCGAGTGGCCAGCAAGCAGGGTTACCAAATAGGGTGGACATGGAGAGCGAGTCGCGGTGATCATAGGACTGTTAGTGGTGTCGCCTGATTACTTGGTACGCTTCAGCAGTCCACACAAGCGGTCCAGATCCCGAGCTTTTTCATGACATATCTTTTTTATTCGTCACTCAACTTGCAATGCTGCTTGAACCTGGTTTCGATGGTTTCATTTATTCCATACCCTGTTCATATATGATATGACTTTGGCGTCCTACATACAGTACATATGCCTACGTCGCATTTTGGACGTTGTTGTAGCACAAGTCTTCCTCTCACATGTAATTGCACATATTTTAGATATTTTTGTAGGAGCGCCCACCATGCACGTGACCGGCTTCCGGGAGGGGGCGTTTGCCGGTGCTTCCC